>CAUYSK010121641.1:0-55241 GCA_963575035.1 Avahi laniger | reverse complement strand
GGAAGGAAGGAAGGAAGGAAGGAAGGAAGGAAGGAAGGAAGGAAGGAAGGCAGGCAAGGGGCCAGGAGTCTGGACCACGTTTGAGGTGACCCCACACCTAGGGGATGAAACCTTATATTCCCCTCCCTTCCGTGTGAAGCGCAAGCTCAGTATTCTACCCTTCCTCGCACCTCTTCTTACCTGATCTCAGCTAGTCACATCTGAACTCTTGTCTGGGACAAGCTAAGCTCAGGTTTTCTCACCAGTTGTTCTACATCGAAGAGCCTAAGTGAAATTGGGGACCTCACAATCCCCCCATCAGAATGGAAACAGCTGAGAAGCAGTCACTTAACAAAACACTACTGAGGGATGAAGTTCGACATCAATTATCTCGCGTCTTCCATTTTCATTCTAAAGGAACATGGCTGACTTCACTTTTTAAAGTAATTTGAATGAATTCTCTCTGGAAATACTACAGCCTTAAATTCCCAAAATTTATTTTGAAAGAGATAGGCCTCAAACAAGTAATTCTCAATATTATTAATGTTTCTAGATTCAAATACATCTGATAACAATAGAGGTACCCTTTTTTTTTTTTATTGGAAGAAATGTTACATTAAAACTGGAGCTCATATTTGGCTGACTTCGGTGGATTGACCAAAAATAGAAATTGGCTTACGTATCCTTCCATTTTTAGGGAAGGTGAAGATATGGATTTAGACACTTGATTTTCTTAGCTCAGGGAGCACTGTAGGCTAAACTGCTTTGGCCCTGAGGGACTCTTTGCTATTGGCAGCCCTGGGCAGTGTGAGATTTTTAAAATTCATTTCTGATAACCAGTTGACATGGATTTTTTTAAAGTGCTTAAAATTGTACTGGTCGCTATTTGGGCCCTCAAAGAATTCTGCTCTCCTGGCTCCTGGTTCTTGCTCCTCCTCCGCATGTTTCCCTAACTTCACACTGAGCTCCATTTCCCAAGGTGGATGCTTGTTTCTGCGTAGAAAAGAAGCGTATGAAACTCTGGCAACAAGGAAAGCCAGGCGCACCTGGGTGTTCTGGGGCTAGCTACACACTGACACCCCTTTATGCCAGCAGCCTCATGAGAAAGAGCAGGAAATGCATTGTCATAATAGAAACAGGGTCCCACCAAAGACAGGCAAGGGCACTTGCTGATGGATAACACACAGGAGGGAACACGGTCGAGTTACGCCGTTCATTGTGTTGTGCAAAGATCCGCATAGAGTCAAGACGAGATGCAAGCCAGCCAATGTTCTGTTTTTCATTTGCAACTTCATTTTGGTGCTGCCATCCCTCTAAGAGGAAGGACAATGAGCAGACTGTATCTCCTCTGTTCCTACCTGGCCTTTGAGACCTCCATGAAGCAGGTGGCGCCAGATGGCTCCTCGAAGCTAAAACTCTGCACCCCCTTATGAAAACCTACTTCGTCAGGTTTCAGAATGTGTTACTAGGCTAGCAAATTTCCAATTAGGATAACGAATGGAAAAATGATATGCCTTTTGCCTAAACAAAAAGCAGCATGAAGGGTATAGTGAAAATTTGCTAAAGGATCTTGTAAAATGTTGAGTTTCTCTTCCTGGCTCTGTAACTTACTAGCTGTGTGACCTTAAGCAAATCACTGGGCTTCTCTGAATCTCTCTTATACATCTGTAAAAGAAAAATTATGATTGCTGCTCTGCCTCCATCACAGGGTTTTTATGAGGATCAAATCAATTCATACGGGGGAAAATCTTAGGAATCAAAAAGCATTGTACTGACACAGGATATTATTATCAATAGGTTATATTTCATTTGTTTTCCATTCCTAACTTTGTAATTCCTCAAAGAACAGAAGAGCAGTAGCCCAAGAGCATGTATTTCCCTCACAAAGGAAAGATGGGGGTGTGCCAGTCCACTAAGCCTTCTGCTCCATCCCCAAAATTCTCACCTCAATAGTAAGGCAATGATTTAGGGAAGAGCTTACTTTTAGGGGCCAATGAGAGTGAAAACTGCTGAGCAAATGGGGGTACCATCACCCCTGAAGTTGTTGGTAGTTGGAGGCATCCTTAACATGAAGCACAAATCACTTATGCACATGAGATATTTACAATATGGGACCATAAATGATGACCGGTAAAATGTCATTTTACCCTTACTAATTTCCATACACAGAAGAGAAATCCTTCTTGAGGATGGGAATGTAAGATGTAGAATTATGAATAGTTGGTGTGTGTATGTATACACATATAGGCAGCCTTCTGTACCTGTGGGTCTGACCAACTCTAACCCAGGCATCTAGTTGTGAACCTAGTTGGTTGTATCTGCGGATCCAATCAACTTAGAATTAAAAATATTTGAAAAAAAAATTAGGTCTTTATTGAACATGTGCAGTTTTTTTTTAAAAAATTGTCATTATTCCCTAAACAATATAGTATAGTAACTATATATATAGAATTTACATTGCATTAGGTATTCTAGTAATCTAGAGATGATTTAAAGTATATGGGGATGTGCCTGGGTTATATGCAAATACTATGTCAGTTTATAGCAGGGACTTGAGCATTCTTGAGTTTTGGTATCCAAGGGTGGTCCTGGAATCAATCCCCCACAGACACCAAGGATGGCTGTATATTGCATAATGTATTTCCACGTGGTATATGTGAAATACATATATATCCCCCAAAATATTATATTTGTATTTTTGATTGATATTTTCCAGATACTGAGTGAAAAGCAGACAGAAATCAGCAATGCATCCAGCTTCTATGAAAAGAGTCAGTAGAATGATTTTCATATGTCCATGAAGAAACTACAGATGATTATTAAAACCAGGTATTTCAGCTTATCTGGTTGGATCTCACCTCACCAACCCATCTCATCTAATCCAATCTAACCATGGATTTTGCTAAACTCACTTAACAAACCATTTCAGTTGGTACCAGAAAAAGTGATGCCTGTTAAAATATTAGCATTTCTGTGAATAACTGATCTTTTCATGGGGAGGGGAGAGGGAGAGGAGTCACGTTTCAAGGA
Source organism: Avahi laniger (assembly GCA_963575035.1). NCBI lineage: Eukaryota > Metazoa > Chordata > Mammalia > Primates > Indriidae > Avahi > Avahi laniger. The sequence continues at coordinate 52,232 of CAUYSK010121641.1, read as the reverse complement.
AGCTTCTGGCTCAGTAAACTAGACCAGACTGACTAATTGTGGGATACCTAACAGCTTTCGACTTTGCATGCAAACGATTCATCAGCAAATGAAGGTCTCCAGGCTGGTGGGGGGATAGTGGCAAGATAAACCTTGTATCTCTAGTTTTCTCAAAGAACATTTATTTGTTTTCCTGGCCTCTACTTGTTATCCGTTCTTTTTAGAAACACTAACACAGTTAATGATGTCCAATGTCATGGACACCTGCCTTCCACCAATGTGGTGTCTCCCCATCCCAGAACTGATGACTTCTTTCTCTGGGCACTGGCCCTCCACCGACCCTCCTGGGCAGGGTGGAGCTCCAGCAAACAATTATTCATTCAATGTGCATTTATTAAACACATAATTTATGTTGGACACAGTTCTGGGCACCAGGATACAGCAAGGAGCATCACAAACCCAAATCCCTGCCCTCGTGGAGCTGACATTTTCTCACAGGTGGTGGGGTCAGGGAAGTGTAAGAGATGCTAAATATAAAAACAAGATAAATGAGACATTTTTAAGATCATATGACAGACAGGAGATGGGGGACGAGGAGACGGGGGGCTCCTTTCAAGTGCTGATCAGGAGTAGCCTGTCCAGGAGGGGATATTCCTGGGAGCAGAGATGTGAATTACAAGAAGAAACCAACAATGCCAAGATCACACGGCAGCATGTTTCATGCAAAGGAAACAGTCCGCACGAAGGCTCTGAGCTGGGGGCGAGACCGGCTTGGGTCAAGAGACAGACAAAAAGGCCACCAGGGCTGAAAATGACACGGAAGAGGTCGGGGGGTGAGGTTCGTCAGGAGAGAGCTGAAGGACTGGGTCAGCAGGCAGGGTTCTTCAGGACATGAAAAGGAATTTGAATTTTTTAATAAATGCAATGAAAAGACACTGGAGAATCTTAATCATTTCAGAGTGAAACAGTCTGTCTTACATTTGGAAACTAACTTCCCGGGTGTTGTACAGCAAACGGAGGGACCTTCTCCCCCAGTCCTTGGCCATAGCTGATCCAAACAGAAGTGGTCATCTCACACAACATGTTTTTTGTCACTAAGGAATCTGGACTTAGGAACAAAGTATGGTGTTCAGACGGCTTCTTCTCGGGACAGATACTATAACTAAACGTGTTTAGTTTGAGGCAGCCAAAAGGACTGGGAAGAAAATGGCGGCCTTCTGGGTGCTTCTCTCTTCTGAGTCTCAGGTGGATGTTTGTCTCAGAACTCTGCCAGGCCGTCAGGAGCCCGACTGAGTTCCAGAGAGCTGAGCTGCCGGGTGTCAGGATACCCCATTAAGACAAGAAACAAAGAGGAACGAAACAGTCAAGCCTTTAACCATTCTCTGACCACAAGAGTGTAAGCGAGAGACTAAACCAGATCCCACTTCCCCCAGCAATCAGCACTGTTTGGGGATCTGGTGGGTCCACACAGAGGTGGGGGGATTGTCCCACAGCTGAGGGAGCGCTGAACAAAAGACACCTGCCGTTTCACACCATTTCCCACGGCCACCTGGAGCTGGGAAGTGGGAAACGGGGAGGGCTATGAGTGCACAATGCTGAGTCAGAGTGGAGAAAAATATCTTCGAGGCTCTCCCCTTCTTCTCCTTGATAAGGTGATCTTGGCAGAGCTGCCTAAGGAAGGTCTCTGCCAAAGGCCCCTGATAAAGAGACCTCCAATTACAGGCACGTGGGCCAGGAATGTAGCTGTGCATAAGAGCGTGGCGGCCAAGGGGGCCCCGAGTCCTTCACAGTAACTCCTCTCGGAGGCCGCAGTGCACACTGGCTGTGCTCCACACCTGGTGTGGGAGGGCAGCTTTTCCCCATGAGGCTGCCCGGTAAAGCCTTTGTAATCGCCTATGGTCAGGTGTGCAACAGCACACATACATTTATGGCCAGGAACTGGACTCCAAACAGACTATCCTATATGCTTCCAATAAAGCCATCTCTTTATTTCCTACAATAGCTTGAGTAATTCCCGTTGCTTGCAACTGGTGCTCTAATAAAACCAAAAATAGGACCCCAAAATGAGACAGGGTCAATAATGAGATGTCATGAAGGATGGTCATGAAATAGGAACAGACTCTAGGAAACAGGCATCATTGCCCATAAGATGTCCAGAGCAGTCTTGCAGACTCTTTGAATTTGGAGCAAGAGTCTGAGCCTGCAAAGCATTTATGGCAATCCAAAGAGCCAAACCCAGGAGAAGGAGCTAGAGAACTTGAAACACAACCAGTGTGGCCTCTGAGTTTACCTGCTAGCTTATTCTTTGCTAGAAATTTTATTGTGCAACAAGAATGATAACAGGTGGGAAGAGAAGACAAGAGGCAAGTCCTTGACTGTCTCTCCAAACCCATCTTCTCCCTCCTTTTCTCTGCTTTGATCTCACTGCTCTTCTCCTTGTGGCCAGATGAGTCCACACCCCAGGTCTCTTGTATGTGCTGGTCTCTTTGCCTGAACTGCTCTTCCATTCAGCCCTTGCATGACTTGTATTTTGATTTATTCAAATCTCTGATGAAATGTCACCTCTTCCGAGGGTGGACCTGGCCATCCCATCTCGAAAGGCAGCTCTATCACTTTGTATCCCCTGATACCGCTTTATTTTTGTTCCTCATAACATTTGTCACAAGCTGGTAATTATGACTGGTTGATTTTTCTTTGTCTTCCTGTGCCCTCACTAGAATGTAAGCTCCGTGAAGACAAGGCCCGTGTTCAGTTCACAAAGCACTGCACCCTCAGAGCACAGAATGGTACCCTCCACACTGCGGCTGTTCCATAAACATTAATTACATGAATAAACGAATGAAGGAAAGAGTAAGGGAGGAAGGAAAAGAGGGAAAAGGAAAAATAAAATATCCTAGTCTCCAATTAAAGGAGCAAAACTGGATTACAAAAGCCAAACGTGTAAAATAGAAAAATCTCTCTGTGTTTTTTCCCTTTAAAGTTAATCTCTTTGGTTTGCTTTATTCATTTGTTTATTCTTCTAATAAATATTTTCTGAACAACAGAGCACATTTTGAGGTGATCAGAGAAGGGTGGATCTTAAAGGTGAAGACCCCAAAGAAAGGACAGTGAGATCAAAGGGAAAAATCCACAACAGAACAGTAAGGAAACGCTCACCCGTCAGGTGTGTGCAAGCAAGGCTGGGGTGAAGGGCATCCTGGATTACGTCTCGAACCTCACGGTATGTTTTCCAGATGTGGGAAGTGGAGTGAGGGGAAACCATACCACAGTGGCTTATGTCATGCAGTAATAAGCCTTGGGCTGGCACTGTGGCTTTGCCAAGTCACGGTGAAACAGGCTTCTAACATTCTATTCCCTGTCCTTGTGTGTATTAATAGCTGGAGACCTCACGGCTTCACTTCCAGCAGGGTGACCTCCAAAACATTGAACAAATGGTACAAATCTGGAGGCCCCTGTATTCCAGGAGTTTTTCCTTTAGAATCAGAGGGAGGCCGAGTGTGCTTGAGCAAAGCCCCAGGGCAAAGAAGGGCACTTTGAAGAATTCAGGAAAGTTGCTCTTTACCGACCAACATGGAAGTGTTTCAGCATTTTCCCAACTCTACCGCCACATCTGGAGTAGCAGCCTAATATCAATCCTGCCTCTGGAATTCAGGCAGGAGGAGGAGGAAGGAAGAGGGGCACGGGGTGTTCTCTTTTAGAAGGGCTTTGCGTGTGTTTGGGAAGAACATTCTCCCTAGAGACTAATGCCCAAATCTCCGCGACCAAAAGCAAGTCAGTGACAGCCGCTTACTGCAGGGGCACACGTCTGCGTTTCCCAAGCCTCCACAATCCAGGGAGGCAAAGCCAAAGGGGGTTGTAAATGGCTTTTGGAAAGCCAGTTCCCCATTTCTGCTGCAGCTCACCATTACGGTTTGGGAGGGGCCCGATAAAAGGCCACCTCATCTATCCTAGAGGTGGACAAATTGAGAATGAGGACCTCAGAAAGCAAAAAGCCCAACTTAAAGTAATGCATTATATTTTGAACACTGAATGTTTGACAATACATTTCATGGCTCATTTCCTGCTACTTGTGAACGCTAGTAAACACTCAGAGAGCGAATTCACATTTTTCATGTCAAATATCCTTACAGTTCTCCCCTCCCCCAGCTTGTCAACAGTTAAACAGACCCCTCTGAGGACAGTCTGTTCACACAATAATCTTCTGCGACACTAAACCTTAATCTGTCTTAAAATTTCTATTGTTTTTCACTAAAAGGTTATTCCAGAAATATTTTACAGAGCACATTCATTTTCTTGGCTGAGAATAAATTGCATAATCAGAGGCACTCTAACCAATGCTGAACCTCCCTTCCCAATCCAAATTTAAGAATTTCATGCGGATTACTCATTGCCATCTATCTAGCTAATTCGATGTCATTATTTTTCTCTGTCTAGGCAGAATTTACCCTTCTCTGAAGTGAGCTTATCCCTTAATAAGATATCAGAGGAAGGAGGAAGATGGTGGTGACGTTAGAGTCCCTGAAGTCCACACATCCACTCCCAGGCCCGGAATTCAGGGGCTGTCAAAGTCTTTCATCTGCAGGGAAGTCTACTTTTATTTTTTTAAAAAAGGATCACAACTCATTACTTAATAAAAAGGAAACTCATGCAAGAGTCTGACTCGGCAGTGGTCTGCTCTAAATATTTGGTTTTGCCTTTGATTCCATTCCCCTACGTCAACCTCACCTTGTTCTTGGCCTAAGTCTCCCTCACAATGCCGGCCATGGTTTATACGTCACTTCCTTGCATAGACTCTCTCTGTCCCCGACGCTGAGCAAGGAACTTTGTCTGAACCTCCTAACCCTCTACTCTCATTTTCAGCATCCCATCAAGTTTGCGTGAGGGCACCCACGTAGCACTGTCCAACAGAAACAGAACACAGGCCACGTTTGTAATCTTAGATTCTTCTGTAGCCATGTTTAAAAAAAAAAAAGTAAAAAGAAACAGGTGAAACTAATTTTAATGATATTTTTTATTTAACTGAATATATCCAAAGTAATATCATTTTGACATGTAATCAATATGAAAAATATTAATGGTACATTTTACGTCCTTGATGTAATTCCAGTGAATGTTTTATACTCACAGCATGTCCCAATTCAAATCAGCCAACTTCAAGTGCTGGAATAGCCACATGTGACCAGTGGCCTCTGTGCCGTGTGGCGCATTTCTATAGCATTCGGATGTGCGTTCGCATTTCCTCCCATTGCACTCAAGAGCTGGCATTATAGTTATCTCTCACTACTATACCCCTTGCGCCCAGCATACGGTGAAAGCTTAATAAATGTTTGATGAAAAAATAATTGGACAATCCCGTGTCTGCCACTATTGAACCATGTGACTTTGGGTTAGCTGATTTCTCTAGAGCTCCTACCTTATTAAAAAAGAGGGTGTCATAGTCCGTGATTGCCAAGGTCCCCATAAATGTAAACATTCCAGGTCATTTAATTCAGTTCTCCCCCCCTTTCTCTCTTTAACTTAAAGGATTTAAATAGATGCCCTTGATTTTCATTAGCAGTGTTCCAAGGCCAGAGTACACCCAAATTGACCATATTCTACTTTGCTCTGTTTTCCCAGTTGGTCTTTGGATCTCAGAAACATTTAGGATTATAATACTGCTCCTTTTTTAAAACAGTGTTTATTGTTTTTCTTTAATTATAAAAATAAAATATCTTCATAACAGAAATGTGGACAATCTAGCAAAGTAGTCAATAAACAAGTTGCTTACATAGCTGCTACACGGAGATAAATGCAGTTGACATTTGTGTGTCTATCCTTCTGGTGTGTTTTTGCTCTATTTATGAGCAGTCATATGTGTGTAAATATGCATGTGATGCTCCTTTTAGCAGAATGGGGGTCATAGTAGATACTTTTTCCCAATTATCCTTTGTTATCTAACAGTGTTTGGGAAACATATACCCAAGTCATCAAATGTTATTTTAAAGCATAAATTTGCTGGGTGCAACATATAGTTTTATAGGAATACATGGAGGTGCCGCCTTAAGGAGATGAGAGAATAAACCAAGTGGGCATCTGCAGAAATGTTTCTCCAGATGGAAGAAGCAGCAAGTGCAAAGACTTGGCGGTAGAAATACCCCCAGTGTCCTAGCATGGCTGAAGCGAACAAGTGAGGCAGACAGAGGTAGAATGTGAGGTCAGAACGGCAATGGCAGGCCCGACGGTGTGGTGACTTCAGCACTTTCCTCTGAGAGATGAGAGGAGCTCCTGCGGGGTTTTCAGTGCCACAGCGGGTGGGGAGTGGGTTGTCTTGGCATCTCCTGAGCAGAGGCCAGGGATACTGCCAAGCATCTTACAACACCCAGGGCAGTCCTCCACAATGAAGGATTATGTGTATCCAAATGCCAATTGTGCCAGAGTCAAGAAACCCTGCTTTATGGGAAAATGAGCAGCAAGCTGGAGACTAGAGAAGTTGCTGAAAAAAGATGCAGGCTGGAGAAGACAGAGCTTTGGACTCAGCTGGGAGTCGTGGAGGGGAGGATCGATAGTCAGATTCTGCACAGATTTTGCACATGGAGGGTTTCAGGACTTGCTGATGGATTAGACACCAAGCATGGGGGAAAGGATGGAATCAGGGTTGACGCTGAGGTTTGGGGCCTGAGCAGCTTACAGGATGGAATTCTGATGCACCAAGGGAGGAAAGTTCAAAAGGAAGTTCAGGGAAGAAGATTAGGCATCTGGGTGGTAGAGACTTTAGAGCTGGAATAATTCAAGAGAGCTTGAAGGTTGGTTGAAAGCAAGAAGATGGAAGAGCAGGTGTGGTCTGGGCAACTAGTTGGATAGTGGAGTCCAACCGAGAGAGGAACAGGGTCCAGTTTGCAACTGTAAGACTACAGGCTTGGCTTTGGACATGCTGAGTTGAGGCACATGCAAAGGTAATTAATGCTAATAGCCCTTCCATGTCCTCACCTGTCTCTTTGAGCATCAACTGAGATCATGGAGGCAAAATAAAGTCTCTTCCATACAAATGTCATTTTCAAAGTCACATGACTTAATAATGCTTTAGGCTCCTCTATCCAATTTTCTTGGAAACCATAATGTGTGTCCTGACACACTCTGCCCTCTGATGAGAGATGACTCTCTGCTCTTGGGAAAAATGCATATTTATTTAGGGTGTTTAAAAATTAAGTTTATAGTAATCGAGCTTCCTTTTATTTGGCCTCCGAGCACATTAACATTCTTTGAACTACACTGTTAAGAACACCTCAAGGGTTGCTCTTACATCAGTAAAAGTTTTCAGAGCTGAAGAGCACACAGGCTGTATTATTCTCAAGGAAGACCAATCCTAGGTAAGTCTGGAATAATTTTCTTTTAAGTGGCAGATAGGGCTTGTTCTTAAATTTCATTAAGGCACACACTGATAACACTGTACTAACAACTGTTCACCTTCCTTATTCCAATGACTTCTCATGGAATCCTATGAGGTATGTTCTGTTATTCTCCCATTTTGCAGACAAACAAAGTGAGGCTTAGAGAAAAGAAGTAATTCACAGAAGGACCAGTGGGGAGAAGAAATCACAAGCTGGGTTAAAGATGGAATAGGAAAGGATCTTACCGTGCACTTTACAAATAAGCCAACTGAAGCCCCCGTGAGACTAAGTGACATAGCTGAGGTTATGTGGCTAGAACACAGAAGAGACAGCCGTGAGCTAGCATCAGAGGCGTAAGATGGAATTTCCTGTGGTAGGAATTCATGAGCAACTCAAGGACACAGACAGAAGAAAGAGAAGGCCAGTGGAGTGCTGGGGTCGGACAGACTGATAGCCTGTCTTCAAAGGCCTAGACCTTATCCTTCACTCTGGTATTTCCCAGAGCATGTTCTGCAAATGCTGTTTCTCTAGAATTTACTAAGTGTTCCATGAAAGTATTCAGTAGTCATGAAAATTCGGGGAATCCCAGGGCCTGTGATGTGCTATGAACATTATGCCTCTCTAAGAGAAAGCAGAATACAGAGCAGTTCCCCAAATTTACTTCACCAATGAATCCACGTCCTTACAGAGCTTCCGTGGAATGAGCATTCCAGAGAACACCTGTTTATACAAAGCTGCTGTGTGGGGCAGTTTTAAATGGAGATTAAAATGGGCCACAAGAAATGATGAGAGTCACTTAAAAAAGTACAGTTTAGCATAAAAATCTGATTGTGTCAGCATTTTCCCTATTTTTTTTCCCTGGGCTGCTGTACTGTTTCACGCGTACTATTTGTAGTACGTGTCTGGTAAGAGGTTGTGGGGAATGATGGTGGGTGGAGAAGAAGAAAGGGCTTTACAGAGTTTCAGAAATCCCTGGGCGGCTCGCAGGGGGCCTGGAGGCTCTGTGTATTTGCTAGTTTGCTTTCCCTGCATAAAGAGATGTCAAAGACAGAGTTGTACTCAGTTCTGCAATCTGCCCACCCACCCCTGTATCATGCACGACTCACACGTCTGCTTCCCTTGCGGTGCAGGACCAGGGTTTCTGAGACGAGGTAAGTACTGTACCTGTGACCTCGCAAAGGAAGGAAACCTACCTTTTTATAGCGCTTGTCGTATTATACTACCATTTGTTTATTTGCTCATCTTTTTCTACTGTCTCCTAACCATATAACTTTGGCTAAACCATTTAACCTCATGGTTAAGATCATGCAGAAAACATGGGGCCTTCAGTGGAAAACCATGACTTGTCGTCTCTGGATACTTAGCAACTGGCCCAGAGCTGCCCGTAACTACATTTAACCAATGACTACTTGATCACCTGTGTGTGCCAGGTGTTATGATCAGTCCTAGGTATCTACTAGTGAATAAACTGATAAAGTAATGGTCCCATGGAGTTTACCGTTGAATGGGGAGGGGGAGAGAGAAAGAAAGCAAGGAGACAAACGTACGATGACCCATTCTGACTAGTGTTCTAAAGGAAATAAACAGGACGCAGAGGAGGTTTGTATCAAAGAGTCTGCCTCCGTTCTTGCCATTTGACCGCCGACAGCTTCCGGACCCACGGCTCCCCTCCCTCTTTTGCCCCACAACTGAGCAAGCTCCTGAAAGCTCCTCTGCTGCGCCACATTGTGCTGATGGGAAGCTTAAGCCATGTAAGTCTCCACCTGTGACCGGAAGCCCCTGTCCCAGCCCCACCCCTTCACTTCCATCAAAGCCCAAGCCGATGGCTCCGCCCCGCTCTCTAAGCCACCCACGACCTGTTTGGGAGGCTGCCCTGCCCCCCAAGAAGGCTCACTCTGTCATCGATAAACTTTCTCCTACCCTGTCTGTGTACACATGCCATCATCAGTCTTGACATCCAAACCAAATTTTGGGTGTGGGTCCATCTCATTCTGTGGAATGACCACAACAGTTCTAACTTAAATGTTATATATATATTTTTTTACTACTTATAAATAGATGGTTTTAATTTGTCTATCCCTTTTAGTTTCATGGCACAACTTTTTAAAGGTTCTGGAAAGAAATTTTTAGACAGAACAGGTATATAACATGATGATATAATTTACATGTAAATTGATACATAAAAATATTTTTAGATATTTCCTTTGGAAATAATTCAGGCCGTGTATTAATTTTGCTTTCAAAACTAGGAGTGGCTCTTTATGTAAGCAGGCACAGTGGTCTGGGGTGCAGAAGGCTTCCTTAACCCCAAACGCTCACCCCAGGGATTTATCACTGAACCTACCCTGAGACTCACTCTCAAGGGCTTTCCCAAATCACTTGTATTTCAATCTTGGGAAGGCATCGAATAACCTGGGGAAAAAGAATTCCTAAGTCAGGACTAATGGTAGCTGGAAAGAGCATTTTCCTGGCACCAAAAGGCCTGGATTGAGGTCCCAGTTTCAGTTTCTTTTTATTTCTCTTTTAACCTGCTTTCTCTGCTTGGGATGTGTGTGACCCTGAAGGGTATGATACAGAAACAAAGTTTCGCTTGTGTGATTATTATCTAATTACCCCATCAACAAATATTTGAATAGGTTACCTGGCGGGTGAGCCACACAGGTTAGGAGAGCATGCGGCGTTGGAGTGTGGGGTGACGCTGGCCATAGAATGCGGCATGAAAGTTGGAGCCCGAGACCGGGGACCAAGGCCTGGCTCTGCCAAACCGTTATTTTTCTTAGGTATAAAACAGGGATTTTAATAGCAACTCCCTGATAGGCTTGTTGTGAGAATTAAAAGAAATATTTCAAGAAAAGTGCTGAGTGAGCACTCCATAAATGCTAACTATTATCATTCTCGGTGTGTCTATCATCATTCTGATATTTACTAAAAGGATTGGGAGAGACCAGGAAAGTTTTAAAAGGCAATATCTAAGACTAACTGTGCCATTTTTGCCCAGATCTAACTATCATCTTAACACTGAAAGGCCTCCATGGCAATTTAAAAATGAAACTTGAGAAAGAAAAGAGAGAAAGAGTGAGGAATTATTTCAAAACATTTTTTATGAAATATTGACATGAGTGAATATGGGAAGATTTACTTAAGGAATATAGTTGATGCTTTTTGTAATTTATTTTTAAACTAGGATAAAGTACCTAGCTAAGCAGAAAAGGACCTCAAAGTCAGGAATTTGAATAGCATCTGTGGCAGAGCGGCAATACATATGAAATACAGTGGCTTTGTAGTCATGGGCCCTTTAATTGAGCAGACTGATGTGTTGCTTGCCTTATGGACGCCGGGAGTAGGAGTGCCAGACACTACTATTCTCTACTAACCCCCCCGCCGCCCCGGCCCTGCTCAAAGCCATGCATTTGAAGTGTAGGTGAATACAAACCATTTAGGAAATAACTGGTCTGCCCCAGTGGCAGAAGTAGCCATTTTGGCAGCAGGGAGAGGTGTTACTCAGGTGACAGGAGACAGTGAGGCTAAGATGAAGCAGGCAAGACCGCCCCCGTTTTAAACCTGTCAGCATAAGAACTAAAGAAAAATCACAAACACAGCCCCAACCTTTTTAATGCTAGTCTTTTCAGACTTAGTTATAAAAAAGAAAAAGAATTAAAACAATAACAAAAAAAACCTTTCTGTCTCATTAATTAAGTTAAAGCAACTGAGTTAAGTCACTCTCCTCTCTCTCTCTCTCTCTCTCTCTATTACTTCTATATCAGGGGTTAGCAAACTTAGGCACATGGGCCAAATCTATCCCACTACCTGCTTTTATAAATAAAGTTTTATTGAAAACACGTCCATGCTCATTCATTTATGCATTGTTCATGACTGCTTCCACGCTACAACAGTAGACTTGAGTAGTTGTACAGACCCACTTTACGACCCACAAAGCCTAAAGTATTTTCTGTCTGGTACTTCGCAGAAAAAGTTTGCTGATCCCTGACCTATAGCTGTATGTTAATCAAGGGTATTCCTATTACCATTTCTTTGCTAAAATCCTTAAATGACATATTATTGCCCCACAAGTCCAAATTTTAAAGATAGTTTAAAAGATCAACAAACCTGCCTCTCCCCACAATGCTAGCTTCATCTCTCCACTGTCACCTCTTCATGCTTTCTACATGAGGACGTTTAGTTCCTCCAAGGGACTACATGAGAGGACAGTGAGTTCCTCCAAGGAGTCACATTTAGTCTTGTGGCGGGGCCTTTGCGCATACTGTTCCCTCAACCTAGAACATTCTCCCCCACCTTTCTTTACTCTTTTTACCAAGAGTGTTTTGCATTTTTCTCATTGCTGTGAGCTCTTAAGTTGCTGTCTGCACTCTGTTTCTTCAGATATAAGTTCTGCTGTTCTGTTTTGTGGTTTCTGTTCCTCAAATGATGACTACTGATTGCTCTCCATTTTTGTACTTGAGATTATTCATTTGCTTATGCTACCCACTGAAGTGGGACCCACAGAAGTCAAACTGGGGCTTTAATTTTGATGAAGCTGGGGAGCAGAGGCAATTCTGTAGCTGCTTTGCCGAGTATTAGTATTTCCCTGCCACTCTGAGTCAAACTCCCACATTCTCTGCTCTAACCTCCAGGCAGATGCCTCCCCAGCTAATGCCTGCGTTAAGAGGGAGAGTTTCAGGGACAGGGTCAACCATCTCAACCCGGCACTCCAGTGAATTACCTCGTCATCTTGCTTCTGCCTTTGCCACCTCTGGGCATGGAACGCTTTTGTTGGAAATCCAGTTGCAGGAACAGACTATATCTTGCCTTCATGTGAGATTCCATGTTTCCTTCCTTTGAAAATCATAGTTTTCTACCATTACTAGGGATTTAATGCAGAAGGATTGCGCCTGTAGCACGCACTCGACCTGCCAACTTGAAGGCAAAGACATTGTTTATTGTGCCTTTTCTGCTGGACTGTAACCCCCTGATGGTGTGGATCAGCACATCGGTCTTTTTCACCATTGGTTAATTGGCACCTATCAAAAATTTAAACGATAGCAAGTGCTCAATGAGTATTTATTGAATGAAACAAACAATGGAGAGTGGTGCATTATTGGTAACTCACGTTTGCTACAAGGTGAACCAACAGCTCCACAATACAATTTAGCGTTGAGGTCAATTTAAAAAGACCAAAACAGAGCAAAGAATCTTAACCAAAATCTCTTTACGGTTTTTATTCACATTTATGTCCACTGTTGTTGCACCAGGGAGAAGCTCTCTGATTTTTAGCAGGTGTTCTAGTACTGGTATGCTATCAAATGGTGAGTTTTAGTCAAAATCAGGAGGAAAGTTAAAGTATGGTCATGTCTCACATTTGGGTGTTTCCCACAAATACGCAGTGGCATGGATGTCATCCCATTCATCTCATTTCTGTCGGGGAAATTCCAACTCAGTTCTTGCTGAGACATATACTGAAGCCCCAATCAAGCATATTAATATTGACAATACAATTTTTTCCCCAATCTACCAGCCCATGCATTAAACCTTGCCTGTCTTGTATTTCATCCTCATGGTCCTCAGTGGTCAGCTAAATAATCTTTTAAGCTAATGTTGTGTTTTCCTAAATTTTGTATCACTGTTGCAATATTGAATGATATTTAGGTATAAATCTATGAATGTGACTTACCTTAGGTGTTACCTATTTATATACAGAGAAAATTCATAATCAGCCATGTAACTAGAGCACCCAACCCTTAAAGTGTTGGTTTCACATTTAAGAAGTATATTTAAATTTAAACACCTTTAGAGGAAACTTATATAAAACGAAGAGAAAAATATTTAGGGACTATTAGTTTAAGTGGCATGTGGATATTGAAAAAATTGGCAAATAGTTTTCAAAGAACTAGAGCCTAGAAAATATCTCACTGATCATGCTGTTGTAATAAAATGAGCTCATTTCTCAGACGTACTTTTCTGGGAAACTTCTAGAGTCCATGCTTTATCCCAAATAGAAGACTCTGCACCATTCAACAGGCAGAGCAAATTCAGAGGAGCAGCATCTGTCCCCATGCAGATGACATGTCTGTTCCCACAACCTTTTGACTGACCCAAGGCCAGTATCTTTTCCCAAAATGCCAGGCTAAGGTATAAATCACTGGGCTACAAACGTCATCAAGTTGTATCACCTGACTTTGGGTGTATTAAAAACCCAGCCAGGACACAAGATTACCCATTTTCTTCTAAAAGAGCTGTGGCATAGAGATATGGCACTTTATCTACGCCAGATGATTTCTCAGTGTGTTGAAACCACACTACGGAGCCACCATCTTCAGTGAAGTGACTTGGTGAAAGGTCCTTTATCCCGTGAGAATGAGCGGAAGTTCATGCTGATGAACCCACACCCTCTTACACCATCATTTTCACGTCTAGCAAGGACAAATATTTCTTAAAAGACACTCAGCTTGACTTCCAGCATCAGCTCTGATATCTAAAGAGCTTGAAAATCGTCACCCCTATCCACACAATAAGAAAAACCGAGACAAACAGAAAATCAACACATTTTTCGGATGCATCTGAGTGCTGATGTCACGGGCCAAACCACAACCAGGAAATGTGGAAAGATAGGCAGACTCAGAGTCAGAGCTGAGATCTGCTTACCCAGAAGCAAAAACTGCAAGAACCAAATACTGGTAGGAGCACTTCAATGGTAATTTTGATGATTTGCTGGAAGGCTGCACAAGCAGTAGCATGAGGGTAAGAACTCCCAGGGGCTCAGTGTTAGAGGGAAACCCACACTGCCATGGGCTTTACTTTCAAGAACCAGAACTGCACCGGTGAAGTTCCCACCTAGATTCCCTCCTGGCTCAAGGGGATAAGAATAGTAGTCTTTGCAAAGTAAATCCAGCATGCTCTCCATAACAAAGGCTTCCTGTGCAGGAGAAAAGATTTTGCAAAGCCCTGCTCAAGCTAGAACAGAAGAATTCCTCCCACTCCAGTTTCCTCCAGCCCAGTGGCTAAAACTGGAACCATTTGAGCTACACAATAAATAAAGTAGTATTGGATTCTAACCCAAAGAATAAAATAAATATCCTTAAGTCCCTACTGATATAAACGAATGATTAGATGGGTAAACAAATGCACGCACACACACACACACACACACACACACTCATATACACACACGTGGAAGAACTGACCGATCTCTCATGCAGAAGGATTCCAAATATTAATAATTGATGTAGATGTTCCACCCTAAGGGAGGTAGAGCGCAACACTTCTCTCCCTGGGGGGGCATAGGTTGTACGGAATAACTTCTTTCCAAAGAATACAGCATGAAGAGGGGGTGGAGGGGAAGAGGAACTTTACAGTTGAGAAACCTGACAAACGCTATGTCCAACAAGCATGGGAGATTAATATCAACAGTGATGCATCGTGTCAGTAGCATGTGCCCTTGAGAAGGTACGATAAAAACAGCACTTCACCTCTCTGGTCTTCCTCCCCAAAACACTTAACCCCAGTCTCAACATGAAAAAAACATCGAACAAATCCCAACTAGGGAACATTCTGCAAAACACTTGACTAGTATTCCTCACTGTCAAGGTCATCAAAAACATGGGAAGTCTGGGAAAGTGTCTGCTATGGTTTGAGTGTATGTGGCCCTCCAAAATGGATATTGAAACTTAATTGTCAAGGTGGTGATATAAGGAGATAGGACCTTTGGGGAAGTGATTAAGTCAAAGGGCTCTTCCCTTACAAATGGGATTAGTGCCTTTATAAAAAGGCTGCAGGGAAGTGGAGGGTGCTTCTGCCTCTTTTTTCCTTCTGCCATGTGCAGACACAGCGACCGTCCCTTCTGGAGGACACAGCAACCAGGTGGTACGTTGGAAGCAGAAAACCTTCATCAGACACTGAATCTGTCAGCACCTTGAGTTTGGCTCTCCCAGCCTCAAGAGCAATAAGAAATAAATTTCTGTTATTTATAAATTACCCAGTCTCAGGTATTTTGTTATAACAGCACAACGGACTGAGACACTGTCACAGCCGAGAAGAACCTAAAGTGACATGATGACTATTGTAACGTAGTATCCCAGATGCAGTCCTGGAACAGAAGGACATTAGGTAAAAACTAAGGAAATTTGAGTCAATGATCTGCTTTCGTTAATAATAATGTATCAGTATTGGTTCATTAATTGTGATAAATACACCATGCTGAGAGGACTATAATGGGGGAAACCGGGTGTGGGGTAAATGGGAACACTGTACTATGTTCACAACTTTTCTATAACCCTAAAATTTTTTCTAAAATGAAAGTGTATTTTAAAATGAAAAAAAAAAATGAAAAGAAAATTCAGCTCACCTTAGACTCAGCAGCCAGTATCTAATAACAGCAAGCGTCTGGCACGAAGCCCCACACAGTCGGGCCTTTCATCACATCCAGTCTCATTCCCACTCTCTCCGAAGACCCTCGCTCCTGGCCCTAGCTCTGTCTTTTGCTTACACAATGGAACAAGTACTGAGCACATGACATGAGATCCTGCTTCATACCGGGTTTTGACATATGGATTGATATTTCCTTTCCTGTCCCCATCAGAATTTGGCACAAAGGAAGATACTTAAAATGACCGCTGGCATAATGAGACCCAAACTATCAGACTTATTATGCCTCCAAGTTCAGGAGCTCTTCTCCAATGCAGGACGGACCTTGCCACCTCTCCTAGGCATAGCAGAGACATTGTTGAGGAGGAGGAGGAGTAGAGACACTAGTTTCCTCTAAGATAAAGCTAGCAGTTTTCTGTAAGTATTCTGTGGTCATTTATATTGGGGAAATTCTAGACTAACTAAAAAATAAAAACCTGAACATGTTTCTCTGGGGCAGAACTTCCCGCTTTTCATATGCTAATCTAAAGGAATAGCCAGTGTAAAGATACAGAAAGCAACAATCCCTAAATGTATTTAATTATGAATTTTTGCTGTTGGTGGTGGTGACGACGGTGGTGGCATGCCTATTAGCATCATGAGGTTTAACAAAAAAGAATGTCACAAACATTGTCTTAGAAGTACGAATGGCCCTGTGTACTCAATACAGTATCTTCACCAAATATTTGAACATAAACGATGTGTAAGATAACGCCGTAGCTGTAAACGTTATTTCTCAAGAGCTTATGCACATGGACTCTCTTACTATGTTGCAGTTCCTTCTATGAAGGGCTCTGGGACATTCTAAGGGTCAGGTTAGACCAGGTAAATTAGTTTATTTCCTTCATCACTGAAGTCAGCTGAGGATACAAGAGGTGCAGTTAAATATGCCAAAGCACCTGCCTTTCCTCCATTGTACACAATTTTTCCTGTGGCTTTCTTGGACTTAGTTTGCCCAATGCATAGCTGGCCTCTGCCAGCATGTCGTGGCTCTTCTATTTATTATTTGCTTCATTTGCTAGTATGATAGTCTAATTTTTATGTTTGTATTAGAGAAGGGTCCCCACCACCAGTAAAACCAGGAGTGGTTAAGCGCAGTTCCAGCTACACTGAGACCTCTACTCTCTCCAGTCAGTCAGAGGCCAGTGGTACATTTAGCTCATTAGTGCTGTTCTGTACCCACAATACGGGCTCCCTATTTGGTCTGTTTCTCCCTATTTGGTCTGTTTCTCACCCCCTTCTTATCCCCAGTAGAGGGTTTTTCAAGACTTCCACTTTACCTACCTTTACCAACTTAACTCAATTTACATTTCTTAGTGAACATTGGAAACTTTGTCCAAGAAAAGTGATTTTCCTTTTGATCAATGCTGCCTTCTCCACACAAACTAGTTGGAGAGAGAGGATGGAAAGATTTCTATATATAAATAACATAGGGAGACCCTAATGCAGAATCTATAATAGAAGGAAACTAATAAATTACTGTTTCACTGAGTGCCCTTGTGCTACACTCTTTAAAATAAATTGGATTTGAATCTCATCTTTTAGGACAATAATTATTTGTTTCTCCTTTGTACACGAAGGAAATTAGTCTACAAGAAGTCTACAGACTTGGTGATGTTACTGAGCTGTGTAAGACTTGGGCCGTCCACACCCAAAACAGCTTCTATCCTACAAATGCTCTTTTATGCTTTGCTGGCGGCGGGGGGTTCCAACAGACAACATGCTTGGTAAAACAGGGTCTTTCAGACCAGGTGGGGGCAATTAATACATGTTAATTTTTTAAAAGGTATGAATAAATATCTAAATGTTAACAACATAGTCACTATATTTATAACTATGTGATCTCCCATATTCTTAAAATATGTCACTGCTTCTTAAGGTTGATTTCTAAGTGACATGCAGGTGACTAATGCAAAATCCTAGCGCTTCCCTGTTTACTCAAACACATTAAGAGGACTTCTGATGTTGAATCTGTATGCACATCAGATCGTGCGGACTAGCTCCACCTAAGGCTGTGGTCTGTGGCATGGCGTGGAATTACTCAGAAAGCAGCATATTCTGAAGTTCTGATTTCATTCAAATTGAAAAGATGTGGTAATGAAATCATTCCTTATAACACGTTTCAGGTCTATTAAACAAGCACATTGAGGAATTCCCATTTCAACTCAAATGGGCTTGTCACGGTAACCTAATTGCAGTGTCTGTGCAGCAGGAAGAACGTAGTCTTTTTGGGATGATTTTAAGAATTAATTATTTAAGTTTCCTATTTCCACTTAATAATCTCTATAGATTAGTGCATTACACTTACCCTTTTATGATTTGTGAATTTGTCTAATTATTGTTCTTGCTACCTCCAAGCATGACGTTCTTAAATGTGTTCATTCCAATCTATGAGAAGGTTTGCTGAGCTAGGGCATCTGTAGGTAAGAAAAAACTTTGTAGGACCAATTTACTAATAAAACCTGGCATGATGCAGGCTGCAAAGATGCTGCCTGTCAAAGGCTTAATCAGGGAGAATAATCTTGCCCACTGTTGCATCGGGAAAGTCATTGTTTATGACTTCAGGGAGTACTGCCTTGTTAATTTAAGAGATAAGCTGAAAGAGAACCCTTCTAGAAAAGTACATAAAAGGCCAGGGGTGGAGGAGGCTTATTTAGGGTGCATTTCACTTGTTCCGCCTCAGCGAAACTTAAGAGAATAACAGAAAGTCTTCTAGTTCGACATTTTTGGGGGGAGCTGGTCAACGACCTTCAGCCTCTGCATACCATGTACAGATTGCCCTGATGAATTAAAACTACAATTTGCACTGGGATTTAGGTCTGCCATAGAGAGGCTGTGGCATAGATCCTCACTACTTAAAGTGGCTCTCTGACCGGAAGTGTCGGCCTCATCTGGGAGCTTGTTAGAAAAACAGACTATCAAAGCTTACCCCACACCTATTGAATCAGAATCTACATTTTAATGAGATCTCTAGGATATACATATGCACATTAAAATTTGAGAAGCACAAGTCTGGGGCACTCATCTCCAAGGAGTATCCAAGGAGATCCATTGGAAAATGTAAACCATAAGCATTTATTTCTCTTTATATACTTGTGTTTCCTCTAGCCTGTGAATTTTAATGATGTATATAATATTGTATAGTAGTACATGAATAAAACTCATAAACAAACACATAGTGGTTGTGCACATTCACAATTTTTCTATTGATAATTAAAACGTTTGCCTTGTGCTAGTCTTTCTTAGAGACTGGTCTGCAAACTACCTTTATCAGAATTACCTGGAGGGGAATTTAGATCTCTGGGCCCCAAAAGATACCTCTTCTTTCTGATGGTTCAAGGTACACAAACTTTGTTTCATGCACAACATTACTAAAAATATTCTATAAAATTACCTTCAAGCTATGTGCATAAGATATATATGAATCATAAATAAATTTTGTGTTCAGACTTGGGTCCCATGCCAAAGATATTTCATTATGTATATGCAAATATCCCAAAATTAAAAAAAAAAATCCAAACTCTGAAACACTCTGGTCCCAAGCATTTCGGGTAAGGAATACTCAACCTGTATCATTTTATGGCATTTATATCACTTATATATTATATCATTTCATTATATCATGTAATAAAAATACTGCTACAATAATTTTGGAATATATTTTTCAGGCTCTTCAGATATGTGTCATGAAGAAAGAAAACAGGAACATTTCTACATACCTTCCTTCCCTAGAGTCAGTTGATATCTGGGCTTGTGAACTTTCCTGTTGGCCTCCAAGGCTGGAGGGTAACAGCGAAAATCAATGGAGCTCAGAAAACAACAGTGGTGAGAAGGCTCTTCAAGGAACCATGTGTGGCTTTTTCAGCTGTTTTAACTTTGAAGGAAATTCAACCCCATTCCTGATTTTCAGAGAGGCCCAAGAAACAATTTTAGCCAAAGTCAGACACCTCTCTGCATGCCCCTGATTTTCCTCTGTTTCCCGCATGGTTTAAAGAGCATGTAGACAGTGCATAAACTCATCACGTGGTCCCACTGTGCATCACGGGGCACAGAGTTATCTTATTTAAGATATATTCCTTGTGTCAAGCACCTTGAAGTGTGATGCGAGTCACATAGCCAATTAAATATAGAATAATGTGCACCGTGAAAGAAAATGAATTCTGGGAAAAATCCATGGGAATACCCAAGAAGAGAGCCATTTCTTCTCCTTTGGCAGGTAAGAGGAGAGGTCAAATACGGCTACACAGCACAGTTTCTCACCTGCTCGGCTGAACCTTGAGGAACAAGTGGAATTTTACCAGGCAGAGAAAGAAGGGGAGAAGCAGAAAGGAAATTCATTATTTCTAGGCCCAATTCCTGCTGCTTCTCATAGCATCTGTTTTATACAGTTTTCATATAGTGCAATGTGGGATGGGCTCATTCTGTCACCGTCATCATCAGCATCACCATCAACACTGTTGGTTCCTTACTATGTACCTTGCACATGTACTTTTCTGTGTTTTCTAATTTAATTCTCAGAACTGCCCTGGGATCATGTTCTATCACTATCCCTACTTTTTAGATGGAGAAACAGAAGAACAGAAGATGTGATTAACTTGCCCAAGGTCACCCAGCTAGTGAGAATGTAGGATAGGATGTAGACCCAGGTAATCATACTCATGGTTATCTCTCAAGATAACTTGTTCTTAACAAGACGTACATCTGTTAGTAGCACCACGTGCCACAGCCTTGACTTCAGTCACTGAATTAACTCTCCTGGTGAAGCTAAGTCCACAAGCTGTTGCCCCTAGTGACCAAGTTAAAGTGGTCTGTGGAAGTCTGTGCTGTGCTGTACCATTTTTATTCCTGAACAAGGTGGTTTGTTGTAATGCTACGAATTGCCTAGCAATCACCTGCCAGCTCTGAAATAAACCCCGCTACCATTTAGAGAGCAATAAGGGGGAGCCCTTGATGACTGGAATTGGCAGGAAGATGTGGAACCCACCACCGTCTAAACCCAATCCAGGCTGAGTTAATCACTGCAGACTTATCAGGGATGCAGATTGGGTTCCCATCCAACACACTCTTTGGATTATGGATCTGTATCTCCGAGACTGCGAATATGGTCCTTTTCCCCAGCACTAAATTTCTCCTGGAATTTATTTTCCAAAATATTATTTTTAATGTTAAACAACCCCAAAATTCATTTTTCATGTTTATGGCCAGTGCATAAAATTACAATGCTGTGAACATTTTTAGCAGCATACCAATATCGTGATCTATAATTTAAAAGGTGACTTTAGTACGGCAATAAATTTCGCAAGACACTGAAACCTCTGCAGAAAGGAGACAAATTAGGGGCCAGCCATTCAGCCAACATTCAGGGGGATGTGGTTAATTACTATGTTTGCAGCATTAGAGAGAACTGCGGGAGCAACTACTGTCGGCTCCGCGGTGGAACTGTTGGTGTAGGGAAGAATGAGAAATGGGGTTTACAAATTCTCCTTTAGGAAGACGGTGAGGATGTTCAGTGCATGTAGCGACAGTGATGAAATCAAGGGAAGAGACATATGCCTTCACAGACTTCCCCCAATAAAAAAAGAGGAGAAAATAAGCAAACACACAGACACCAAGTCTCTGTTGTGTCTGCTAGAAGGTGAATGCCATGTGTCTGGTGTGGGGCTATTAGCTCTCGATGGCTGAATTTCACAGCTTGAAATTAATTTTTTTTTTCTGTATTTTCTCCCTCCTGAGGTCCTGACCAATTGCCACTTTATCGGTGAGCTTTTTTAATTTTCAGGGAAGGTAGGTGGTGTGTGAAACAAATCAATTGCTTCTTGAGAAACCACATCTGCATGGCTTCTCACTTTAGCGTCTGCCAAGCTGGAGGCAATTCAGATTTTTTTTTCCTCCAAAAGGTATGAGGCCCAATTAGGAAGCCAGGTGAATATGGGAACAGTTTCATCAGGCACAGAACCTGCACAAGGATCACTTTCTTAGCGGAAGGTGATGGCTGATGGAGGCGGGGCTGAGAGCCTGGACCACGTACCCGTGCCTTGCAAAGGGACACTGACGTCGCTGGTTCCCTCTGTGTGCTCACATGAAGGGACCTGGTGACAGCAGGAAGATAATTACCAAGTCAGAAGCTCTAATGAACTCATGAAAATTAGCACAACCCAACAAGTTATAGGGCCGAAACCATGAGGATGCATACACGCCCACACGCGTGCACACACATGCCCCAGATGATGTGTTTAACATGACTCCCCCACACTGGTGTGGTTGCTCTATTTAGGCTAATGATGCCTGGGACAATCAGAGCTATCACTGCTCTGAAAATGATCAGTACCATATAGAAAGGCCCCCTGGGGAAATTTGGCCTGTTAAGGCTTTTCAGGTCTGATGGATTTTTTTAATCTATCTGCCAGACTGCTTTGAAAGCTAAATAGATGCCCATCAACAGGCTGTCTGTCAATGATCAACAACTTCACATATTTTGCTTGTGTTGACATTTTTGTTTCAATCTAATGGGTTTTTTGCCAGATGGCTGCTGTCCTCATTAGGGATGCTTAGCACATCAAATGGGTATTCTTTGGGCTGGTTTATGGGCAAAACTGGGTGGCTCTTTGTTTCTATTTTCTAAACTATTTTTGTTTCTAACTATTTTAAAAGGTCTGAATTCATCAATAGGTGTGTTTTGAGGGATGTGTGTCTATGGCTATCCCAAATGTGTATGTCTGAACATACATGGTAGGCAATGACAGTTCCTTCTTATAGACCTAGCTGAGAATAGAGAAGATGCCAAATCATGACAAAAATATCAATGTTGGAAAGCTGAATGTTAGTTAGGAAATTAACTGATGGCAACTGAAGGTGTGAACTCATTAAAGACACCAGATCAAGTTTTCTTTAACATCTGGGCTTCTGAGGACCATAACATTTCTCTCTGTAGCTCGACCTGAAAGTTGAGTATGTTGGCCCACCCAGGGCAGGTTTCTTAAGTTCTCTACTCCTCCCTAGCTATACTCTTTCCTTGGGCAATGGTTTTAAACATAGTCTATGGTCAGTGACTTCCAAAGTTTATCGAAAGCTCTTATTTTTTCCTTGAATTCCATTCATGTGTCCAGCTACATATTTGATTTCTCCACTTGGATGACCACATATACATCTCAAATTAACAATGTCTTAAAAAGTACTTTCCAAATTTTCTTCCAAAGATGTCACTGGTATATTCTTCCTTGTTTTGGCAAATGGCGGGACACCTACCCAGTCTCTCAAGCTGAAGGACTGGGAGTCTTCCCCGAGTCCTCTCCTGGCCTCGTTCTCCACGCACCATCGATGCGCCCCTCCTCTGCATGCAAAGTATCCATCATCTGCCTACTTTTCTTCCTCTCCATTGCCACCAACCACAGTTTCTCACTTGGATTATTGCAACTGTCTTCCTGATTCGTCTCTTTACTTCTACTCTTGCTCCTTAACAATCCACTTTTCATAGCAGCAAAAGTTATTTTGGAAAAAAAAAAAAATCAGCAGGTCATGTTAAATGTCCTACCTAAAACCCAACAACAGCTTCATAATACATGAAGAATGACTCTCAACTCCTAATCCTGTCACCATGCAGGACCGGGCCACACCTGCCTCTCATTTTCTGCCTCCTACCATTCCCTTTTCCACACTATGCTCTGGGGATGTTCTAGAACAAACCCAGCTTGCTCCTCCTCAGGGCTCTTGCATTCTTTTTCTTTCTCAGCCTCGAATGCTCCGCCTTAGCGTTTCCATGTCCATGTCACATTCTTTCTCGTCCCTCGAGTTTCACTCAAGATTCCTAACGGCCCTATTCGGAGTATTCTACCCCCAGCCACTGTCTCATGCCATGCTGTTGTGATCTTTTCCTATCACTTGCCACTACTGGCAATTGTCTTGTTTGTATATTGTCATTCTGGTTTATAATCTTGTCTCTCTGAGCTGAAATGTAAGTTCTGCGGGCCCTGTGTTGCTCACTCCTGTATCTCTGACACTTGGAACAATGACTAGAAGGTATTATGTAAGTACTTAATAAACATTTATTTGTTAAACAAGTTGTTATAGACTGAATGTTTGTGTTTCTCCCCTCCCAAATTCATCCGTTGAAATCCTAACCCTCGCTGTGATGGTATTAGGTGAGACTTTGGAAGTTAATTAGGTCATGAGGGAGGAGTCCACATGAAGGGGATTAGTGTCCTTCTAAAAGACATGAGAGCTCTCAATCTCTGCTCTCCACTGGGTGAGGATACAATGGGAAGGTGGCCATGTGCAAACCAGGAAGAGCCCTCGAAAGACACCAGATCTGCTACCTTGACTTTGGACTTCTTAGGCTCTGGAACTTAGAGAAATAAACATGTGCTCCTAAGCCATTCCATTTATGGCCATTTGTTATAGCAGCCTGAACTGACTAAGACACAAAAGGAGATATCAGTATAATACAATTCAGCACAGAATTACATATTTTTCCATTGTATAGAGTTTTGTGTCTTAATTCCTCAACTAAGTTGGAAACTCCTTGAAGATAAGGACACAGTTTGATAATTTCTCACTCGGATCATGGCAGGTATCCAGCAATGCTCATTAGTAAATTAGTATATTAAAAAAACTCAAAACTTCTTTTAAGATATTCTTTCCATCCTAGCCATATTCCCTAGCTCTTTTCAGTGATATTCAACAGAAGGCAAAACTGAAGATGAAAATGAAAACTTTGTCCATGGAGTGAGAAGATGCATACTTCAAATATACTGAAAATTAAACAAAGGGATTAGTAGCAAAATAAAATAATACAAGGGAATCCAAGGGACAATACAAATGATGAAGTAGACATATAAAAATGTAGCTATGAAGATCATTTTAAAGCCATGTTGGTGGTGTTTCTATTAATTAATTTATTCACTCATTCAGTAAAAATAGATAAAATCTACACAATGGGTCCTAGCTGTAGAACAGTACACTGGAGACACTGCTCACGACCTTGGAAGATGATTGAGTAATGGAAGAGACAGACAAGTGTGAAAGTAATTACAATACAGGGTAAAGAGTAGTAAGACAGATAACCACAGGAGTTGGAGAGCCCTAATTCAGCCTGGAGGGTCTAAGAGAGCATCCAGAAGAAGTGGTTGGCCACGTCATGTTAATGCTGTGCTCATCACGTTTTAATGCACATAAAAATCACCTTGGAACCTCATTAAAATGCACATTTGCAATCCCCTCCCCAAGATCCTGGTGCATGTGGTCTATAAACCAGATTTTGAGAAACTGTGCATAGTGGGTAAAATGAGGTTCTTTGGAATCAGACAAGTCTGTCTCAGCTCTGCTGGCACAGTCTTGTTGGATGGTAAAGTTTCTTTACCTCTATGACCTCGGCTCTCTCACCTGTACACAGGGGATAAGAATCCCAAGGGTACATGGTCGTTGTGAAGACACAGATAATGAAGGCGAGACGTACCCACTACGTCTGACACATAGAAACACTCAGTGAACCTTAGCAAGTGTCACCATCATCAGCAACGGCAGCATTATCATCAGCCTACCAAAGGAAAGGGAAAGGTTTCAAGCAGAAGAAATAAAGTGTGGGAAAGCCAAAAGGCACAGAAGAAAATTTCCTATAATTCTGGGTGGAATGAGCTACGTAAGAGAACAAAAATCCCAGCCATTGTGTATAGTCTAGACCAAGGGTCAGTAAACCCAGCCTGCTGCCTGTTTTTACAAATAAAGTTTTATCAGCACATAGCCTTGCCCATTCATGTATGTATTGCCTAAGGCTACTTTTGTACAACAATGGCAGTTGGAGTCGTACAATGAAGTAGCAGTGACAGAGTAGTTGCAACAGTAAAGCCTAAAATATTTACTACCTGGCCCGTTATAGAAAAAGCGTGCTGCTGACTTCTTGCTTAGAAGCTGTATTTCATGACGGTTAGGGGTGTGGGCTCTGGAGCCAGACTGCTGCAGTTTGAATCCCAGCTCTGACCCTTGCTGGCTGTGAAACCTCGGGAAAGGGGTGTGAGAGTACCTTCTTCATGGAACTGTCATGAGGATTTCAATTAGTTAATACTTACGGTCTTTAGAGATTGGCATAAAGTAAATATTTCATAAATATTAGACACTATTATTAATGTGAGACAAGGTCTTTATATGTTGATGGAATTTGAAAGGTTTATGAAAACTGGCTTGAATGGGGTACCTATGGCTGTGAACCGAGACCAAGAAGATGAAGGAAGAGTAGATGCGCTAAAGATAACGTGGAACAGCTAATAACTTAAAACGCCCCGACTGTATCCTTCTCCGCCTTTATTATTTCATACATATGCATGGAAAAACAAGTAGACTGTTCACAAAGGTCTAAGCAATAAACAAGCAATCAAACACAAATATGACCAAATTCTATTTATGTGAAGATTCCCTTTGTGGGTTTTTTTTTTTTCACACATATAATTTTATTTTCTTGGCCTGGCCACCTCTCTGTCTGTTACCTCAGCTGTTGTGGCATTCTCTTAATAAATACTGTGTAAACTCATTTTGCTATTTTGGTTCTTTTTTAATTCTTTCTCTTCTTGCAAATCTATATCCTACCTATGATGGCTCTGTTGGAAAGTGATGCAAACAGACCTGCTATATAAATGGTGATTGATATAAATGTCAACTTTGAAATTAGACAGACCTGAATTTTAATTCCTGCTCTGTCCCTTTCTTGCAAGTTGACTAACTTCCCTTAGCCTCAGTGTACCCACCTCTAAAATGAGGTTTCTAATGACCCCTACTTCATGGGCTTGACATGAGGAATAGGTCAGATAATACATATAAAACACTTGCCCCATAAGATGTAGCACATAAAAATTACCCAGTAAGTGACAACTATGGTTATTTTTATCAGTAAACTTTGACACTTAGAAATTTTTGGTCAGTATTTTTGAGTAACACTGCTATGAAATGCCTCATTCCAAGTATTCAGCAAGTGAATAGATTCTGCCCTCCTAGAAACATCGTATTTTTTCCTCGAGAACATTTAGGCACTTTCTGACTGTTATTAAATTAAAATGTTTATCCCTCAGGAGAGAAAACAATCAACTCCCACACCAATTCTATTTATGAAACAAAATACTTTGGTTTTTCCCTGACTCAAATCTTTTTTTATGTACAATCTCTTTGAAATAGAAGGATGTTTAGAGTGATTTTCACACAGCACGCACACACGTGTGTGTGTGTGTGTGTGTGTGTGTGTGTATGTGTGTGTGTGTATGTTTCAGGTCTAAATTGATATTTGGGGCTTGTCTTAAGAACCATCCTTCATCTACTCTTGAATGAGGGCCAAGACCATGGGGGGCTTCTTGGCAGGAGAGAACCTTCCAAGCCCTTATGGTGTGGGTGGTACATGCCATGCGGACAGTGTGATGGGGTTAGGGGTCTTGGCAGCAGAGACAGATAGGACCAAAATTTGTAATGAGATTTGTTCTCTTTCTTGGGAAAAATCAGACATAGCCAACCACCAACCAGTTTTTTAAAACTCAGATGAACACACACATTTCTATCTGTTTGTGACCACATCTCTCTACATCCTTCTTCCTATTCTATATTTTAAGCTATCCATCAAGAGGAGGTCGCTCCTGGGGAAAAACAATTATCTTTCTATATTTCCGTTGATATCACCTGCATTTAAAGTTTGACTTCATGGAAAGATCATTTACTTGGAATCAGGAATCTTGAGATTGGTCCAATTTCTCCTTCGATACTGACATCGGAAGTCGTTAACTTCTTTGGGAAAGTTCTTATATGCAAAGTCACACACAACCCCCATCATGGGTATGTCACTTTCCAATATAATTGTGTAATATGATGTACCTACTATATTAGAGCTCTTAATACTGTCTTACAATATTGTCCAATTATGTGTCCTTCTTTGGCCAAAGAGACCTAGTCTTGTGCCTGTAAATCCCCAGTGCCCAGCCTAGTTCAGGGCTTTGGAAAGTGCTCAGGAAAAGCCTGGTGAGTGACTAGGGCATGAGGATCAGAGAAAGAAGAAACAACATTGCAAAGCAGGGTGTCAGGTATGGTTCTACTAGTACTTTCCGGATAGGGTGACCAACTCAGCCCAGTGGCCTGGGACTTCTCCAGTTTTAGCAACAAAAGCCCCAGACGCACTGGGATGGGTGATCACCCTATTTCTACACGAGGCATCTCACATGTCACACTTTCTTCTCTTTTGTCGTAGGAATCATTGTCAGAATCATCATCTTTGTAGCCATCATTTAGTGCCACCTAAGCAAATGGAGCTGGTGTCTGTTGCTTGTGTCTGCACCATCTTCCATTTTTCTCTTTTGGTAGCAGCATCCCAGTTCCCTGCTAGAGGGCCTTTCCTTCTCCAGTATTGGTCCATGTGCTTCACCCCACCCTTGACTTCAAGCTTGGGCAGGTAATCCAGGCCTGGCCAGTCAGAGAAATCCATCCCCTTGATTGCTTTGAATGGGTTTAGAGATGATCACGTGACCCGAGCCAAGCCAATGAGACATGATTCTGAGATCTTTGCTAGTGGAGGAAGTTGTGCTCTTGTTTCACAGGGATTCTTAGCTGACAGGCCTTGAGTCTGATGGCGTGCAGAACACCCAGGTACAGAGATGTCCCACGTAAGTGTGAGGTCAGCCTGGAGGGAAGCAGCACTGAGAGGTGGAGAGAAACCAGTCCTGACAACATCGCTGAGCTGTCAGATCAAGCCCTGGCACACTGGCCCTGGCTGTCTCAGTGAAATGAATATATTTTTGTGCTTTAGTTTGTTTGATGTGGAACCAAATGTAGAACCAAAGAGTTCTAACATAGTAAATTCATATCAATACAGGACACCAGAAATCAGATTTTATATATTTCACTTCCCAGTTTCTGAATCTGCCTTAATTTTTGAGTATTAAAAAAAATCCCCTTTCTACCTAAGACTTCATGATTTTGCGTTGTTATACCTTAGAGTCAAATGTAGTTTGTCAAAATAGCAGATGGGTAAAGAACAAAGAGCAGGAAGAGGAATTTCCTCCTCACTGGGTCTGCCTCCCTGCCCTTGCTGCTGAGCACGTGCTCTGGCTAGACACAAAGCTAAATGCTTCAAATCTGTCACTTCACGTAAGTCTAATGACAACCCTAACAGGAGGTACTCATATTATTCCCATTTCACAGATGAAAAACCAGAAACTTAATAAGGCAAAGTAACTTCATCACTATCATACAGCTCGCAATTCCGGAGCTGTACTCCTAGAGGAATGACGCACTAGCAAAAATGCATTGTTTTATTTATATATGTGTTAAGCAGATGTCAGTGTCTGCTCTGTGTCAGAAATAGTTCTCTGTGCTGAAAATACTGAGGTGAACAAGATGGTCAAGGGCATTTGCATTCTAATGGGGCGACATAACACACAAGAAGCCATGGGAATAGAATTTCTATCAGTTACAGGAGTCAGGAGGAAAATGAAGGGGAGAGTAGGGACCAAAGAGGGGCAAACGCTTTAGGTGAGCCTGTCGGGATGGCTTCTCTGAGGAGGTGACACTTGAGTGCAGACCTGAGTGATGAGAGGAAGTGGGACCAGAGGAAGGAGTGGAAGGAAGTGCCCCCGCAGGTGGTGTGCTACCTACCTGCAGGGGGTCTCGAGAATTAACGGAAAGCCTATATAGCAAAGCGCTTGGTAAATTATCATTGGTAAAAGCCTGCTCATTTTGGTCAGTCTTTGCTGAGTCAGAGAAGCGAGTGACCCACCACTTGGAAAACTCTACATGGCATGAGGCCTCTGGAATGAGGCTTATTTCATTTCGAGATCATAAAGTGCTTTGCACAGTGCCCACATACAATAAGCACTCAATAAATAATTCTTCACCATTATTTTTAATTCGAGGAGTGCAAGAGAAGGACCCTCGTGGGGAAATGTTCCCTGTTCTTTAACACTTATCCATCTTGATAAGTATATCGGTTAAGATCCTTTGGCTGCTAACAACAGAAATCCATTTTGGCTACGTTAAGCTGAAAGAGAGAGAATTTATTGGAAGAGTGTGCAATAGAGCACAAATTCGAAAGGAAAACTGTACAATCAGGTCTCAAAATGTACAGGAACCAGGACTGCAGAGAGGAAAGTGCGCGCGCAGGGCTGGGATAAGCCAGGTCTGCCACTCCTGTCAGGACCCAACTGGCTGGGAAATGGAGCTGTTAGGTTTAGCTTGGGTGGCCCATCTGTTGGCCAACGTTGGCGGGGGTGAGCTTGATTGACAGTTGCTCTATCCTTAAAATCGAAGGGGAAAAGAAGGCACCCCAGACGCAAAGCAGGAGCAGTTATGACTCTGAGCAGGCAAGAAGGCACCACGGCCACTACAGCAGGCAAAATCGACTCTCTAAAAAATGGGTGCAAACTTCTGCTGCCAAGGAGGGAAATTGCTTATTTGTTTTTAATTGTAAATATGACACAGGGGCAGAAAATGAGAACATACCGTCTAAATTGGTTTTTAGCATCTTTTCCAGAGGCTGTACTGTATACCCGTTAGGAGTTATGGGATTTGGTTCCTAGTCACTGGGCTTTGAACCCCCAGTTCTTCTGTTAGCTATGTGAGCCTGAACAAGTGACCTCTCCATATCAGTCCTTGGATCCTGATCTCATAATCGAATCTGCCTCGTAAGGTTGTTATTAGGGTCAAATAAGGTAACATAAGTCATGTTCTGAGAGAAATGCCTAACATGTATGGTAATCAATGAATTTAGTTAGCCTTACAATAATTGATATTACTGATTTATATATTTCACAGTAGGTAGGCTCTTGGTATTGTCAGATTCAAATGTGGCTCTGAAGGTTACTGATGTGCATAAATTTGTAAATTTTCGAAGCCATCAATTGGTATCTTCACCTTAGTGTGGCTTTATGATCTTATAAATAAAGTGATTAAACCTTTGTTTCTTTATGTAAAGGACTATAAGAAGAATGGAATCTCTAGAAGAACTGTAAAAGCCAGTTCTGTGTGGGTATGTTCAGGAAGCACACGGCTCTTGATGGAAATCATTGCAGGAGGAAAGCAGGAGCTTGAACAAATATTTTCAATTTAAAGAATCACTGTCAATACTTGATTGCATATAATTTGGTCTGCTTTGAAAAGGTGATGATGTCGTGTATTTAGGAACAGCAAGACAACCACCAACCAAAACAAAGAATGGAAAAAGGAAAAGCTAAGGGAAAAAAAAAATCCTCCCTCCCCCTATTTTTTAAGTTTTCACATCTTTATTGCCAATACTTACCTAAATTGTAGCTCTTTTTGAATTTCTTCTCAGTAGTTTTTTAAACCAAAACAAGCCTCGTGATCATTTGACCTCAGATGCTGAAATGTCAGGAGCAGAGTGGTGGACCAAGATGTGATTGTCATGATTCTGGGGGTCCCCAACGTGCCACATGTGAATGCAACATGGGAACTCTCCAGGCCTGGCCAGGAAATGAACAAGCTCTGCAGGCTGGAAAGGGCTCAGGGAATAAAGAACTAGACTCCATGTTGTCGCGGTCCCTTCCCTCCCTCACCTCTCTTTGTCTGCATTTCCTTTTAACATGCCAGTGGTCAGAGTGAATAATGATATATTTTTGTTGTTGTTTAAGAGAAGCCCTTGAAAGCCATTCTGAGACAGGGGTCCAGAAATCTAATCTTTGTTTGATTCTGTGTTTAGTGGGGATTCAAATCCCAATTTAATTTAATCTTTTGACTTATCCTGCAGGTACTGGCTGATTATATCCCATTGCCACCAGTAACAGGATTGTAGGGACAGAATCTTGCTATTAGCACTTTGAGAAACAAATGTGGAACAGAAACCGTAGCTGGCATTAGTCGATGAAACCCATTGTAAATGAATGACTGCTTCTCCCAACATTTCCCCCACTGCCTCATTTTGATAAGCTATAGCAAGGCTGCACATAAAAAGTTTCAGATTCCACTGATCTCTAGAAAACCTTGAATTTCAACTAAAATGTGGAACTTGAAATCCTATGCCAATAGATTCGTTAAAATAACCACCCCCGATAACAGATAGGTTCTGGTAAAGATCTGTTACTAATTTTCATAATCTGCTCCTACAGTCATTCTTCATAGGGTTTTATAATAGTTGGTAATTTTTAATCAACATAGAAATAATGTATAGCCTCATAAAATGGTCAAGATTTCCATCTCTGTAATTAGGCACCACCTCTTCCTAGATCTAGGGTAACCTTCCACAAATTAATAACCTCTCTGTGGCTGAGTCTTCTCATTCATGAAATGGGGATAGCAAGACCACTTGTCTCACAGGATTATGAGGGATTTTGAAGGATTAAATAAAATAATGCATGGAAAGCCTTTAGAAAATTTGTTAGTACATAGAAATTATACATGAAATATTACTGATACTATGAAGAAAAAAAGAAAATACAGAAAAGAGAAAGAAAGAAAAAGAAAGAAAGAAAGAGAGAGAGGGAGGGAGGGAGGAAGGAAGGAAGTAAGAAAGAAAAGAGAAGAGAAGAGAAGAGAAGAGAAGAGAAGAGAAGAGAAGAGAAGAGAAGAGAAGAGAAGAGAAGAGAAAAGAAAAGATTCCCCACCAAGGAGCCACGATCTACCATTTTGCATGTTCTCTTCCTCTGTTGAGATTCTCTCACTTCCTTTACTGTGGGGAAAAGGGAACGTATTCTATGGCGGGAAAAAGCAGAGTGCAAAATCCAGTGGATCGGTAAACACGTGAACAGATTCTTAAGCTCAATAGTGAACATTAAAACAAAGAGGTGTCAGATTTTCACTTACTTGTGTGGACAGAGAGAAAACTATTTTAGTACTAAGTGCAGTTGACGGATGGTAAGGTGGTGTACATAAACATTAGGGGTCTTCATCGCAAGCAGCAGTGACACATTTGGGCTGATTCTAGCAAGAAGGTAATTTATTATAATGTTATTGGTTTACCCACAGCCTTTCTGGGAAAGCTGGAGACTTAAGTCCAGGGCCAGCAGCCACGTGCACGGCCTCGGGGGACATGCAGAATCGGTCCAGCGCTAGGTGCTGCCATGGGGCTTGCTAACACCTCATGCTGTGAAATTTGGCTGCTGCCTTGGCTTCCCTCCCAGTGTTCCTCCAGGAGCATAGCATGATCTGCAGCTCAGAACCCCACTGCTGACAGGGACATGTCCCTGCAGTCTCTGCTTCCCATGCTGACTCCGATTCCAACTCCAGGCAGGTCTGGCATCTCACTGGAAGGGCCCGGACGTCAGCTCCAAGGCAGCATGGAGAAGCGAGCATGTGGCAGCTTCAACAGCTACCGGGGGAGGTGACCTCAACCTTGAAACTAAGGGGATTCCTTAAACATAAAAAGAGGTTTAAAGTATTGTGGAAAAAAAAGACCATATATAAGTACTGCAAATGACGTCATCTTCTTTGATCTATGAGAGTATAAGTGGTTTATTTTTTATCTGAAAGCAATTTCACAATATGCTGCAAGAGGCTTAAAATCATTCACATCCTTACACTTTATAATAATCCCACGTCTGGTGGTGTATCTAAAGGAATTTGTCAGAGAAGCAAATACTTATGTACAAAAATATTAACCGAAGCTTTATATATTGATCTCAAAAATTGATACTACTTTAACTATTTTAACAATTAATGGATGACTTAACAACCATAATGAACTATATTATTAAGGAAAAAGTGGGAGCTATGAAAACTATCATTTTTAATGTAATTGTGAGCGAGATGCTATTTTAAGAGATTTGTATGACCTGTCTTGCCAAATTGTCAAAATTCTGTAAACCACAGAAGTTATGTGTCGTTTCTAAAGGAAATGTAAGTAAATTGCCTCAGGAGGAGAAGAAAAGGAGGAGAAAGGGGTATTGGAAGTCTCTCTGGTTGACAGTCTAGATGTTTTTAAGGTGGTAGGTACATCTCTTTTGCTGTGTTTTTGGAATGTTCTCGAAGTATACTTTTGTTTTGGCAACAGAAAATAGAATGTTGCTATTTGCCACAGTGAGATCCTGGCATTTCTGAGCTCCCTTTTGCAGCTGGACTTTTCTTCCCATTTGCTAAATAGATAATGCTTGTTTTCATTCATAGCCTCACTCCTCCTCATTAATCACTCTCTAAAAATATTTATGATTATTTGCTTATATTAAAATAAACTTTTTATTTTAGAATGGTTTTAAATTTAAAAAAAATTGCAAAGACAGTATAGGCCCCATATACCACATACTCCATTTCCCTGGTTATTAACATTTTACTTAGTAGGGTTCATTTTCACAATTAATGAACCAACAATAATACACTATTATTAACTCAAGTCTATGCTTTATTCAGTTTTTCCTAGTTTTCACCTAATGTCTTTTTTCTCTTCCAAGATCCCACTCAGAACATCCTATTATACTTTAGTCATTATGTCTCCTTAGGTCCCTGTTGGCTGTGACAATTTCTCAGACTTTCCTTATTTCTGATGACCTTGGTAGTTTTGAGAAATACTCATCAGGTAATTTGTAGAATGTGCCCCAGCTGGGATTTGGCTGATGTTTTCTCACGATGATGGTGGGATTATGGAGTTGGAGGAAGAAAGCCAAAGAGGTAAAGTGCCATTTTTATCACATCACATCCAGGGTACATAACTACCAACATGGCTTACTGCTGTTAATATTTACCTGATCACCTGAATGAGGCAGTGTTTGTCAGGCTTTTCCACTATGAGATTACCTTTTTTCTCTTTTTCCATACTGGTCTCTTTGGAAGGAAGTTACTGTGAACACCCCACACGTAAGGAATGGGGGTTTATGCTCTACCTCCTTGAGGACAGTGTATCTACATAAATTATTTGGAGCTCTTCTGCATGAGATATTTGTCTGTTTTCCCACATATATTTGTTTATTTGTCATTTATTTATATTATTAGAGACTTAATAGGTATTTATTTCTACGTTAGGCTAATGCTACTTTATTATTTTGCTGTCCATATTGCTTGTTTCTGAACACCAATAAAGGCAGTTCATAAAATCATGTCCAACCCTAACCCCAAGGTACCTGAAGACAGTTGAGTCAACACCTAACCAATATTTATTGAGCACCTACTGTGCACACAGCAATGAGATGGCTCTCTTTAGCAGGTAACAATGCCACTGGCCATCAACACTTTTATTTATCCTTTGTCCAAGACCAAGCCTTGGATGCCATCGTGGAACCAGTTTTCCCAACCATTGGCTTCCATGACCCTTCATGTAAAGCACTTCCCGGAACACACATGCATTCACTGATATCTTAGTGAGATCAAAACTTTCTCCTCTAGTTGGCTGCCTTTCTCGTTCCTCACCGTGTCTAAGTCTTATCTCTCACACACTCCTCAAGTGTCTTCCCTCTCGGCATTGACCTTGCCCACCTGAATAACATGTTATTGGGAAGAAGAATCCGACATATGGACTCCTTCATTGTCCATATCCTTCATTCCAACTGACATACATACACATTTCCAGCACTGCTCCCCTTCCTTCTGCCTCCTGTCATCCAAAGCCACTTTTGTCACCTCCATTCTTGATGCTTTTCCTATCGCCCTGGAAACTAACTTCACTGATGGTCCCATTTCTCTTCTTTTTAGTCTTCCGCCATTGTCCACCTGCAAACGTATCACCACGCCCCCTTCACTGTGGGTATCAATAGCTAACATTTTTGAGCTGTGTGCCAGGTATTGTGATAAGCACTTTATAAGCGTTTCATTTAATCCTAACGTCAACCTTATAATGTAGGTATTATCATTAGCCCCATTTTTCAAAACAGGAAGCAGATTCTAAGAGATAAAGGAATTGGTCAAGGTCATGTTGCTGGAAAGTGGCTGAGCGCGGACGAATGTGAGAGCAAGGTGCCGCAGAAAGTCTCGGCTCTTCCCGATGGCTGGAAGGGTTGTTTTCCCTGCCCCTCGTTCACCTTGTTCTGAGCAAAATATGAAGCACGTTTATTTCGCTTGACTCTCCCCTCCCCCACCACAAGCATACTAATCCATGCCTCTCTTTCAAAAAGTCATTATTCAATAAAATTAAAAATAACCATGTTAAATCTTCAATCCCCTACAGAGGGATGGTAGCGGAGCCGGCAAGGTGAGCAAACAAACCCTACAAACAAAAATGTGGATTATCCAAAGTCCCTAAGCACTGAGTTTTAAGCAGAGCTAGCTGGGAGAAAGCAGTACACTTAAAACATGCGTAGTGGCAAATATCTGAATAGATGACATCCTTGGGGTAGGAGTGTGAAAGGTCAAAGGAGGAGAGAAATGTATCTCAAGCCCCCATATGACTGCAAAATTTAGAAAACAGGGCTTTGATTCTGGCCTCAAATGCTTTTGATTTCTTCTCTCTCGCTCTCTTTTTTAATGGACAAAAGAAGCCTTCTAACCGGCAAGGTAAATAGTTCATGGGTTATTTATTTTATCTCTATTCCTGGTTAAATTGAGTTCAAAATAATTAGATAACCCTGGAAAAGCTGTGACTGGTACTGCTGATTCCACCTAATGATTTTCCCTCGTAGTTGCCCAGTGAAAGGGGTTATCTGTTAAAACAAGCTTTAAACTATTAACAGAGTGAAATTACAGCTTCAGCAGCTAACCCCAGGTAAAGAGGTTCTGGTACGGTATTAAGACTCAAGGTTGAGGGCAGAGTGACTCACTTCCCCCAAATGACCTTTCTTTCTCACTCATAGTTGACTGTTTCATACCAGGCATAACAGTTAACTTGCTCCCGACACCTTCTACTATTTGTGGCCTTAATTGAGGGACCTAAACAAACAAATTAATCACCTCGGCCCATAAAAATGACAGAATTCATATGGTAGCATTCTTCATTCTCTCCAATTTGTTTTCCTGAAATCCCTGCAGCGATTTATTTGCTGAATATGCGAGTTTTTCCCCCTTATGAAAATTACAAATTGTTGTCAAGGTTAACGAGTTAATATTCTCATTCAATATTTATTTTATGGGGAGACGGAGGAAGCACGAATGTTCCTGTACTTCTTGCCACTGCAAAGTCTGGTTTCTTAATCAAAATGACAAGGACACTGTCCTTTGGATGATACTCTGAATCATCGAGACTAAAAAATGAGCTTTATTAATCAACAGACCCTGATTAATTATTATAAAGTGTGGCTTCTACATTTCTGTACGTTTTAATAATTCCTACAGAGGGCTAACAATGTCCCCAGAGATTTGGAGCTTTGGGGTTTGAATTTTTCTAAGCAATGTCACAATAAATAGTCAAGAGTAGCAGCGTTCTTTCTCTAATCCACTTCGCTTCAGACCGACAGACCCGGGTCAGAATTCTTCTTCCTATTTCCTATCTATAATTCATCATTTGCATACAAAGTAAGAAGCCAAGAATCAGCAGTCTCATCAGTTTTCAAAATACCAGGGGACAATGGGCGTGATTTATCGCAGGCCACATGATCTAATTCACATAATCAGAATATTTCTGGGGAAAATGGCTTGACGTGATTTCTGGATAACAGTGACCATGCAAAAGACTGACGGGAGGAAGGCTGCGGGTCTGGGAAATCCTACGACACCCTGCTCTCTTTTCTCAGACACGTCTAGCCCCAGTCCCCAACCACGGCGGGACATCACCCCGTCCTCTCGGGCTGTCAGGCAAGCACGCATCTTTAAGGCTCCTGAACCATCCCTTTAATACATCGCCCGGCAACTGCTAGGGCAATAGAAGAATTCTCTGTCTTGACTGGAATTGTCGCCACACTGGGTATGTACACTGGGTCAAAGTCATAGGATCATACCCTTAAATTCTGTGCATTTCACTGTACGTAAATTTGACCTCAATTTTTATGTGTGTGTGTGTATATATATATATAATTTTAAAAGTTTATATCAGGTAAAAGGACAGTTAAACAGCAAGGTATACATGTCTGTAGTGCAATAACATCAAAATAATAATAAAAGATTATATATACATCTATAGATGTATATATAAGGTGTATATTTATGTATACGTAAATAGAGATATAAAAATATGTGTGTGAATGTATACACAATGCCTATGATCAACTGGCTTCTGCTTCTTGTTCTCAAAATCGTTCCAAAGGGCCCATGATGGAAACTGCTAAATGGAAGGACAGAATTTCCCTGTCTGAGGGTCTCTTAGGCATTAAGTGATTCTACCCCTGCAAGTTTTACAAGGTAACTACGAGCTAGCAAATCCTCGTGACCTCTGATTGTTGGTGCACCAGGACAGAGGTTCTCTACTCTGTGCATTAAATAAACGGTGACAAGGCAGCTCCAAGGTGGGGATCCGCAGGCTACCACAAGAACATCTTTCAACCGTGGTGTATCTACGCATTGGCCTGTCATGGTCGGTTGTGAAGTGGGTTGCAAGGTAATTGTCGCCAATCATAAAGTACTCAAATCTGTAATGATCTAAAATATGATAATGAATCAGACTACATGCAAGCTTATATCTGCCTACATGTGACTCAGGCCACCACATTCATGGTGGATGTAGCACGTCAACATGGCAGGCTTGCAGGAATCTCTGTTTCTGATGCCCAAATGTGTGGAAGGAAAAGTGTATCTTCGAGTAGGGTCCAGATAAATGGGCCTGAGGCAATTTTATGGATTTTCCTTCCAACAAGAAAAGCTTGAGAGTGGTGGAAAGTTTCCTGTGCTATTAAGGGTAGAGGTGGTAGCAGGAGACAGAAGAACGAAAGCAACCCTATGGTCAGAACAAGGAGGATGCAGGTGGCATCTGCTGACAACCTGGGGCCAGAAGAAAGCAAAGAGAAGCCAGTGGATGAAGCACAAATAGAGGATGATACCAGTGACTATATCCCAGACCCACCTCGCACCCACCTCTGATGCCTATCTAAAGCTCTGTGAACTTCAAGTGAACCCTGAGAAAGAGGGGAGGACCCTGAATTGAAATATTTTATTTCCATCATTTAATCTAATAGGGATTTGCATCAGTTATGAATTTGGTTAATAAGTATATAATAGAAAATAAGCTTCTTTCTTTCTTTTCTTTCATCCTTAACATGAAGCTTCCAACTTCAAGATCTCTCCAGGAGTCCATTATGGCTGCTAGAGTGCCAACCATTGCATGAGCATTTCAGGAAAAAAAAAAATAGGAGAGGAAGCAAGAAAAAACAACAAATAGTTGGATGTCCCGTATTAAACTCCTCTATATTATAATAATTTTCACTTTCATCTCATTGGCCAGAATGTATTACATGGCCACTACTGACTTCAAGTGTGGATATGAAATGTCACCTTTTAGCTGGGCTTATTGTCATCCTGAATAAAATTGAATATCATTCATAAAGGAAGCACAGGAAGAATAGATATTGTGAAAGCAATCTACAGTTCCACTGCAAGGCTTACAATAGAAATTAACTTAGAGAACATCAGAGATGTTATGTGTCTTCTTACAAACTGCGTTTGTGGCCTGAAATCTGCACCAGCCTCATCTTTGATAACGTCCTTCCTTGAGTAGGAGAGAAAAGGATGCAGTCATGGACAGAGAACCCAGATTTGGGGATGGCCCACAGCCTTTCTTCTCTGTGGTAGAACCCCGTGAACAACCATTACAATGTGCCATTTGCAGTGATGGTGGTATGAATCACTTCCAAGTTTAAGTTCTCAATAAAACTCTTTTGAGAGTTCATCAAAGTCTAAATCACAGCTGAAAGTCCTACAGATGACTCCATCAACCAATCTGTACGTTGCCATGGAAAAAAATTATCAAGAACACCTGGCCTGCTCGTGCCGAAAAACCAGAAAACAGAGGGAAATGTGATTTTACCTCACAATATTTCTGGAAGGCAGCCCCTCTTTCTTTCTCAAGGTAGGTGTTTCTGTTGTATGTTACAGTAGAATCCTTACAAAATATATGCCATATTTCTTCATGGGACCCAAGCATTGTGAGGTCAGGACACAAGCAGGTGCCCAGGTAAGAATTTTGTGCCTTTTCTTGCACGTATTGATGGTGTTAACACTTTTCCCCTTAAAGTTTGGTAGTAGCATCTCGGGGCTCTGGAATCCTCAGCTTCCCTATCATGCTCGCATTTTACCCTGTAGAAGTACAAGTCCTAATCACAGATAACAAGTAAATGAGATTATGATGTTAGCTTTCTCCAGAGATAACAGCAGTCCAGATCATAAAACTACCATATGGCAGATTTGGCAGTCTTTACCGAGCGCCACGGATTAATTATCACATAGACAGACTCTGGTCCCATTTGCAAGCGCCTCAGGCCCCCTGTGACAGAAATTGGCAACCTGGTGAAGGCGAGAGCCTGTATTATGTTTGGCAGGGACACGATGTGACCTTACTGTGGCCAGTTCTGTCATCTCTTAACATTTCGCTCGTGATTAAGTTTATCATCTCAAATAAACACAAAATGTCAGGTCTCTGGGTCTACTTAACAGGGCAAGCCAAAATAGATCTCTCTTTGATTTAAAAGGGTCCAGGCCAACGGAATGGTCTGATTAGCTCTCCCATCTGACTTTCATTAGAGCTATCAGATAATAGAGTGGGGCAAAA
This sequence comes from Avahi laniger, assembly GCA_963575035.1. Taxonomy (NCBI): domain Eukaryota; kingdom Metazoa; phylum Chordata; class Mammalia; order Primates; family Indriidae; genus Avahi; species Avahi laniger. The sequence goes on along the minus strand of CAUYSK010121641.1, from coordinate 11,972 downwards.
CCCTTGTCCCGATTGGCTGGTTGCCACAGACCAAACCCACGGGGTATCTACCATGCTTCCCTTGACATCTCCTGGTTATTAACCCAAAGCAGTGGTTACTGGGTTGATCCTCCTGGAGTTTTGCCCTTCAGCCTGGCACCTGCTAACCCTGAATCAATTCCTTTCACATTTCTTCAGTCGAGGATGCCTGCACTTCTGGATTTTCATTCTGTTCCAGCTGCCACTGATAAGGACTGGTCAGAGTGCTAATCAAACTCTCCTCATCTGGGGCTTGAGTCAATACCCCACTCTCTCAGCAGATGTCACGCTACCCTTTGACACTGGGCACGGGGCGTTGGAATGGTTTACTTGTCAAGCAATGATTTTCTTCACGCAGCTGGAAACCACCAAGTAGAGTGTCAGTTTGGCTCTAAAGATGTTGCTGTCAAAGAGATACAATTTATTGGGATTTGCACTTAAAGTGCTGGACATTTCCATCAGCTCTGCCTGTAGCCTTGTCTCTGGTTTGTTGTATGATTACACCATGCATAATTGTTTGAGCCAATATCATGTAACTGCAGATTCTAGGCAACCATATATGTCAACCTAGCACAGAAGTCAAAGTTTCAGCCTGCTGTGAGCTCATTCATTCCTTTATTTATTCAATAAACATGAAAATGCCTGGTCTGGTCCCTGTCTACTCATCAACTCATCATGCAGATCTCTCTCTGTCTCCCAGCCAAACGGAACTTCTTTTAGTGGTTTGAACAAGCTGAGGTCCTTTCTTCCTCAGAATCTTCTCCCATGTTCCTTAGTTAAACACCCCCTTTCCCCACTCCATTCAACCGTCTCTTGCCTACTTAATTTTTACTTGTCTTTCACATCTCTGTTCCAGTGTCTCTTCCTCAGAAAATAAACCAGGAATATGCCTTCACAAGTAGGAGAAAAAAATGATAAAGAACAATGATCTCAGTGACATTTAATAAATTACTAGCGGGATGATTTGTTAAATACCCACCTTCCTTGCTAGCATGCAAGCGCCATCAACGTTGTGACTATTTTGATCAATGCTGATCCTCAATGCCTCGCCTGGTGTCTTACACAAAGTGCTGCTCGATAAATATTTGTTTATTGATTAGTTTAGTACTCAACATGTGTCACCAAGAGGGTGTCTCCTGAGATGATGAAAGAAAAGCTCCCAGAGGAGCTCACAGGTAAGGTGCGAAGGGTAAACAAAGGATGACAATGCAGTGGGATCGATGTTCTAACACATTACAGATCTTGCAATGGGGTAAGACGGGAATGTTAAGATCCTATGGGTTTTCAACACTTTTGCCACATTTCTATAACTCTCATGAATATCCTCAAGGGAGATTTAGGCACTGATTAGGACAAAAAAATTTTGCAATTTATTGAACTTGTGGAACAAATAATACCCTGAAAGACAAAGTGCTTTTCATTTTCAAGAGCCAGGTTCTGTTGAGAAGGAAAAAAGAGGAATTATCTGAATTTCAAGTTATCAGTGCTAGAGCTTGGAGGACAGGGGTAAAACCGTGGTTCATGAATAAACCAAAAATAGGGACAGATATGTGATGATGTTGTAACCTTATTCTCACCTGAAAAGGAAATTTTTAAAAATATGGCAATGGGTAAGAGAGGAGTTTTGGACAAGACTAACGCCTTGGTGGGTTTTCAGGAAGAAGCTCTTTCTTCCCTTTCTCTCTTCACAGGAGCAATCTTTGGTGAGAGAAGTTGGGTAAGAGAGAAACACCCAGGAAAGTTTGGGAAAATCTCGGGTCAAGAGGACCTGTGATTCACTTCCCCTTGTCTATCCCAAAGGGCTGAAGCCTCTTAGAGAGACACCTCTCTCCCTTGGTGCAGTGCTGCAGCAAAATGGCGCCAGGGAAACATGGCCGCCAAGCAGTCTGTTAGCAAGGGCTGAAGGACACTTACAGACACAGAGTCCTAAGGACCGTGTTTCAGAATCCTGACTGTGCCTAAGTGGTGTGAGGAAACCAGCCAAGAGTTACTGAGCTCCCAAGGAACAAAGAGAACAGACAAAGAATACAATGATGCTAACCATGAGAAGGAGATTCCAGAACATAATTCCCAAACACTACATGGAACAATCTATCTGCGGTGGGGGCCAGTGGAGGCCTCAGTGCATAGCATGAGCCCTGGAAGTTTCTCCTCTAATGCCCGAATGACTTTCACATCATACCTCAATGCTCTGTAAATTATAGAACCAAGGAAAGGTGTTTGTTTAAAATAGGTTCACAATAACCAATCCCAAGAGAGGACTCCCATTGCATAGAGGATAGCAGAGATATCGTCACTTTACCAACCACCATGGATAGGGGTCCAAAAACCTCTGCCGGCTGCATCCTGGGTTGCAGTGATACCAATGCCTGAGTCTGGTGAGACACAACATACTCACATAAAACGAGTTCTATTAAGCAGGTTTATTACTTACAGATAGGCAGCAGGAACCAAAAAAGCCCAGGATCCATGGTGAGCTAGTCTCCCAAGGCTCAAGAAAGCTGACCTGGAAGGATGGCATCTTGACTGTGCATGCCTCACTCGCACCATAGCTGAGAAACCCCAAAGGACAATCCGCCCCGGGTTAGAAGGCTCACGAGCCATGTGACTTCCTGGGTGAAGCTTTGAAGAACATTCTGCTTCCAGGGGAGGGAGGAACAAAGCCCAGGCTGTCCCAAGAAGTTTCTCCCTAACTCAAGATGTTACATTCCCTAGTGGGGACAGGAACAAGGTTCAGGCTGTTTCAGGTGGTTTCCCCTGTCTCAGGATATTGCATTCCCTGCACAGTCTGCGGTTACGCATGAGAACTACAAGCAAGAAAGAGGGAAGAACTGGGTCCATCAAAGACCACCCAGAAAACTGTCCTGCAGAGGGAGGGGTAGAGAATCTTGAACATTACTGATATTTTATCCAGAAGTGGCTAAAGTGATGAGATTAAGAATTTTCAGCCATTAGTGGAAGTAAGTGTCCTTGAGTTAAAATTTTATTTTTAATAAATCTACGTCTGCAGCACAGAATCTGAGACTGTTGACATTTGAACCCAGTACAGTAAAGTTGCTACGAGGGCTAGAAAAAGGAGTAACTAGATTTGTGTGTGTGAATGGAAAGGAGACATTTGTGCTGGATCATGAAAAATAAGAGTGCACCAGCAGAAGGTGGTGGGAAGTGAATTCCAAACAGAAGGAACAGCCAGTGTTCAGGAAGAGAGTGGAAGATCATGGCCCATCCAGCAAAGGGAAAGGGGAACAGGGTAGCTGAGCGACGGAGTCTGCAAAGGAATGAAGCTGGGAAATCAGGGCAAATATAAGCTAAGGAGAATAGACTCAGTACTGTAGTCTTTGAAAATGGAAGATTCTAAGATGGGGAAGAAGTTTTCAGAGTTTTAAGAGTTTTTCCCTCACAGCAACATGGTAGAGGTCCCAATACTATTGGGGCATCACAGCAACCTAAGGAGCTTTTGAAAAACACGAAGCTCTGCTCCAGAGATTCTGATTCCATTGGTGTGAGGCAAGGCCAGGCACTGATATCATTAAAGGCTTCCCAGGGGATTGACACTGTAGCCGTGGCTGAGAACCAATAGAACAGAAGCAGGGAGAGAGCAGCAAGGAGGGTATTATAGGAGATAACGAGGGCCCGAAGGGGCTCCTTGGAGAAAGACTCTGCAAGAAAAGTTCATGCTGATTGGATGTCAGCATCCAAGGTGAGACAGGAATCCGGAATAATGAGTTTCCAAGAGGGCTCCCAGCCCTTGGTTTGGCATTCTTAATGATCCTTATCTCCCCAGGTTAAAAGCCAGAGATACACTTTGTAAAATCTAAGGATTGGGGAATCTGCAGCCTCGGAGCCATATGTGGCCTTCTGGATCGTTGAGTGCGGCCTTTTGACTGAATCCAAATTTTACAGAACAAATCCTGTGGTGGAGGCAGCCTCTGCCTCTGGACCTGCCATTTTGGAATTTCTCTTGCACCTTCCAGGTACCTTATTGGTTCCACGCCTGGATTCTTGACTACTTTAGCTCTCTGGAATGGGGATCTCTCATACCTTAAGGACTACATTTCTATAAAATCCAAATCCCCTTTAAACCCAAATCCACCTCCTTCCCAGCCACAGAAGCCATCCTGACTCTTCTTTGATAACACTTTCACTTTATGTTATGCCTTATTTGTTTGCTTTGCATATTATCTCTCTTGCTCAAGAAGTAACAAACTCCACAAAGAACAATGTCCATTTTTTATCATACTTAGAACTTATTACAATGCTTAGAACATAGTAAGTGTTCAATAAAAAATTTTAAAATGAAGTCTGCTAGGTTTTATGACAACACTCTCAAGGTGTTTCCTCAGGATGTAGTCCCCTGGAAGCTAACTCATTTAATTCATGCATTTATTTCATTCTCTTTTTTAAAAAATCCTGCCTTCCTTTTGCCTTTTCTATTTTCAGTTTTTCACTTTTCTTCTCTTCTTCCCTCCCTCTCTGCATCCCTTCTTTCCTTCCTTCCAGCAAATATTTATTAAGCTCTTATAAGCCAGGCAATATGTTATGAAATAGATCTGGTGGTCAGAATACAAGTATGAATAATATAGTACCAACCTCCAGGTAGTAGGTCATCTATTAGAGGGGACAGCTGTATAATCAAGCAATTACAGCACAATATGATAAAAAGAACATGCTTTGGAACCTATGGGAGCCCAAAGAAGGGAGCATCACCTTTTGGCATGGGGTAGTTTACTAAAGGTATCACAGAAAGGGTGATAATTGAGTTGGAGTCTAAATCGGAGCTTCTCAACCTTGGCATTGTTTACATTTTGAACTGGATAATTCTTTGTTGGGAAGGGGTATGTTATGAGCATTACCAAGTTTTCAACTTCTACTCCCTAGAGGCCAGGAGCACACACCCTGCCAATCAGTTGGGGCAAACAAAAATATTTCTAGACATTGCCAGAGCTTTCCGGGAGACAAAATCATCCCCAGTTCAGAGCCACTGGGCTCTCAAGTATTAAGAGCTCACGCTGTGGGTTAGAGGGGAAGACCACCCCCTGATAATAGTATGGTGTGCATATATACACAGCAGTGCCACAGGATGCAGAATGTTGCACAACTCTGAATGTTTTCTTGACACACACCAAGGAACCAACAATGGCAAGAATTCACTGATACGTTGTTCTACCTGAGCTCTGCTCAAACCTCACAATTCACTACTGGAGAATTTAAGGAGAGCCAGTGATAGCTGAATGATATAAAGAGGGGCCTCTAGAATGGGAGGGGACCTGAGCAACTTCTCTGAAGGAAGCTTTGTCTTTGTCGCTTGAAGTTTAAATGCACATGGTCTTGACCAAGCCATTCTACCTCTAGGAATTGGAACAAGAAATGTTTTCCCATGTACACACACAAAGCTGCATGTACCTAAACAGTGTTTAAAATCGGAGGAAACATAATAAATATTTTAAATGTCTATTTTAGGGGACTGATTTAGTAAATAGTGAAATATTATACAGATGTTAAAAGTAATAACATTCATTGCTATTCCCTGATATTGAGAGATCTTCAAGGTATTATTAAATCCCAGCTTCATCCCTTTAATAATTTATGTCCTTGAGAAATTTATTTAACCTCTCTGTCTCTCTGGTTCCTCAAGTGGAAAACAGGGATAAGAATATACCTATCCCAGGGGGTCAGCAGGGGATTAAAGGAGTTAATACACATAAAGTGCTTAAAACAATATGTGACATATTAAACAAGGTATTTATTCAGTATTGTTATTCTGTATTAAGTTAGAAAAACAACTTCTAGCACAATTTGCATAGTGTCCTTCCATTTGGGTTAAAAAAGAACTTACATGAAACTGATATTACTTAAATGTTTATAATAAATTTATGAAAGAAAAGACACAAGAAACCATTGGTGGGAGGTATGTCAGTGAGTTTGAATAGAGGCTTTCCCTGGCAGGGGAAGTAGGCTTTCTGTCATTCTATTCCCACCTGTATTGTTTTTAATTTAAAACAAATAATGTGCTTGCCTTATTTGCAAAATTACAAAAAACAATAAAGTTAATGACAATGTTCAAAACACATCTAATTTCTAAGCCACTCTGAGGTTGATTTACATAAGATGATTTCAACAAATAAAATATTTAATGAAAAATTGTGGTTCAATATAAAGTGCATGTCATTACAATGCCGAGATAGGTTTGGAAATTTTGAAATTCAAACACAGCAACCATGGCCCTGTTTCTTGTTCAGATTGCCACCGGTAAGGTAGAAAAGGTTTCCAGGCACTTTGGAAATCAATGTCTAAAAAGGCAACTAGCATAATTTAAAAGGCAAATAATAATTGTCATCATAAAATTATTTTAAAATGTTTAATATTTATAACATTCTAATTATAAAATACAATTTTAATTTACCAACTTGTTATGAACAGCTTATTTAATTACATTTTAATTTATTTAATTAAATTTAATTTATAAAATATTTACAAAAATACTATTATTTGTTGCTATGACTTACTAGCCAGGTTTTATAACTTCGTTGGCCTCTTTTTCTTAATTTGTGAATTGAATGTATTAATAGTCCTCATGTCAGGAAAGCAGTGAGAATTAAGTGAGATAATGCGTAAAAAGTACTTTGCACAGTGCCCAATAAGTTGTCAGGGCTCAAAAGTGCATAGTGACAATAATCATTTTATCCTCATATTGTTCATAAGAATATTATATTAACCACCCTTAGCATTTTCCCCTGCTAAGCCTGTTCTTCCCCCCTTGCAATGAAGAGACTGGTTCAAAGAAAAGCTTTGGAGAAATTTTAGCTTCTTTCTTACAGATACCATCCTCTGTACCTATAGAACAACCCTCCTGGATAATTGGCAATGGAAATGTCTGATCTTAAAAAGAATACAGTAGTCGACCCTTATCCACAGTTTTGCTTTTAGCAGTTTGTTACCTGCGATCAGCAAGGTCCAAGAATACGAAATGGAAAATTCCAGAAATAAACAATTCATAAGTTTTAATTGCATGCTGTTTCGAGTATCGTGGCAAAATCGCCTGACTTTCTACTCTATTCTACCTGGGGCAGAAATCATCCGTCTGTCCAGTGTATCTACAGTGTATATGCTGCCAGCCCATGTGCAGTTAGTTACTTAAGTAGATGGTTCAATTATCAGATTGACAGATGGGAAGAAGGGTGAGAACAGTATCATAAGGTGTTTTGAGAGAAAGAGAAAGAGAGAGAGAGAGACTGACCACATTCACATAACTTTTATTCCATTTTAGTTATTAGTGTTAATCTCTTATTGTGCCTAAATTAGAAATTAAAATTTATCATAGGTATTTTTGTACAGGGAAAACATAGACTATATAGTGTTTGGTATTATCTATCATTTTAGGCATCCACTGGGGTTCCTGAATGTATCCCTGGTGGATAAGGAGAGGCTACTGTATTTAAAAAAAATGACCTACTATTTGCAGGTATTTTGAAGCTCAGGAACCCTGGCAAAAGAATTTATAAAATACACGCCTAACTCCCAGCAAAAACCAAATTAAATCAAATAATAACATATTCTTTCTCTGCTCAAAAAAAAAAAAAACAAACCTGTCCAGCGTCCCTGTATTTTGATGAAATGATGTCATCAGGAAGCCATCATTCAATGCCAATTTATCAGAATCAGCAATGCAAAGTAGAACATTAAGTCACGGTGGGGATACAGGACAGGGATATAATTAACACTGACGGGTGCTTGGATTTTTTTAAAACCAACATCAGGAAAACCACATAAAACTATGGTGTAATGTGAAACATTCTCCCGAGCTGGCAGGGAAGTGGACTGGGCGACCCGCAGGGTCTCCGTTCCAACTCTAATTGCTATTATTCTCCAGGATGTGATATCTTAATCAGAAACAATAGCTTGTCTAATTGACTAAGGTTGGGGGGAGGTCTGCTACCTCTCGCAGATATCTGAGCAGCGAGCACAGTAAATGAGTAATGTGGTGAAATTAAGAAAGGACAATTCAGACAGTGAGATCAATTAGATTGTGGAACAGTCACACAAGTGGAAGCCTGGAAGCTTCTTCACTTAAAGTATTTAAGATGAGGAAGGTGACACAGAGAACATCCTCTGTGGAATTATCTTTTATTTGCCAGATTGGATAATCTATATTTTTTTCAAATATAATATTGAATAATTGCTCATACTTATAACGTGTCTTTCAGTCAAAGAGCTTAAAGAATATTCACATATATTATCTCCACGTTTTTGGTCGCCATTGCAACACAGAGTTTATTACAATCAAAAATTTTCAGATATGGAATCTAAGACAAAAGAGATCTGTTATTTACAATGTACCAGGTGTATTATATTAATAGTATATAATACAAAATGCAATGTAGGAAGGATTGGCCATGAAAAACAATAATGCTGGGAGAAGAAAAAACCTAATGTCCTCAAACACATATTAGGAATGTTCCATGTGAACAACAGAGCAGAGCTGTTTTGATTCAGGCCTGTTGCTGGCATGTACGTAGATGCAAGTGGGAAAATCTCTTTTCTGAAAGTCATTTTGTTAAAGAGTATTTGTTTATGCAGTTTAAACATACTTCCTCAGTAAGTTTGACTGCAAAGTTAGAATGCAGTTTGAAAGCAAAGAATATTGAACTGAATGTCCAGAGAGCTGCCACTTGCTAGCTAGCCATGTGCTTTTCTGGACCAGTCACTAAATGTCTCTGGAACAACATTTCCTAATATTTCCACTGCCGAGGACTCCCTTTTCTTTCCTATTTCTCTCCCATCCCAAAGATCCACGTTTATCTGTCACATTTCACTTACTACGTGACAAATCTAATGCCCCTCACCTCTTATTCTATTGTTATTGCCATTTGCTCATCAACGGCCAATCAGAACTCTCGATTAGGAGATAATCATTATTATTACACTTTGTTCACTTACTCTGGGTAAAATGCCCATTAGTGCTCTGCAGCATTAAAATGAGCCCATGTGTCACTATGCCTTCCTAAAAGGGCTTCTTACCGGTCTTGGGGGCCCCTAGACGAGCTTCATCAAGTTCCAATGAGCAAAGAATGGGCGGGAAGGGACCAGGTGAACCTAGTGGCCTTTGTCCTTTCAGGAGCGTGGTGCTGCGCCTTCCTCTGCAGGTGTTGTGTGGGTGCCAGGCCCGGAGTTGAGAGACCACTAACTTTTAGAAACTTGAAATCTCAGTTTCTGTATGAAATGTCATGATATTTAAATGCTGGTCACCACTATATTTCATCAAGCCTAAGATATCATTGCTAAAGATGTATTTTTAATTTCTGAGAAGTTAAAATGTGTAAAAAAAAATGTTTTCTGGAATCAAAATATAGTAGTTTGATTTCTTTTTAAAAGATTTTTATTTATATTTTTTAATTAAAAATCTTTTATAAAATTTAAATTTATATGTAAAAGGATCAGGAAACTGAATATGACTTATACCTCACCAGTTTTAAAAAATTTCTGCCTTGTCTATATGTTCTCTAATATTCCTTCTAGCTCTACTATTTGATTATGTTATTCGTTCAGCAACATCCAAACGATAATGTACAGAAAGCTTTTTAACATAATCTTCCCCAGGAAAACCGGTCTGTGAAACAGATGAACTGAGAACTTTATAAGTACCAGCAGTGCATATTAAAAGTGGCCACTTTTTAATTATATAGAACTAAGTTAAGAGTAAGCTACAGTTTGATTCATTGACATATTATTATGCTTCATATAAAATCGATTAAGGATTTGCCTATTGTTATTGAGTCTGATTTTATATTTTGAAATCATGATTTGTATTTTCAGGGCTCAAATGTTTTCACAAAACATTTAGCACCCAAGCCCTGCTCAGCTCACGTTGCCTCAAAGATGAAACGTTCCTACGCCAGGCACTAGTCTGTTTCATCCTTGACGTAAGGACCTACTATGTGCCCGGGGGATCTTGCCAGGTGTTGTATGTATTATCTCACGTAACACTCTGAGGCAGGTATTATGTAGCTTTATTTACTAAGAAGGAAACTGAGTCTCAGAGAAGTTAAAAAACTTGTTCTGAGTCACATCTGATGACTCTGGGCCCTTGCCGACCTCCTCTGCACTGTCTCCACTCTGGCTGTGCCCCGGGAGGCTGAGCCGTACACACGGCCACCAAGAGTTCCTCTTCCCTAAGTCCTGTCTCCCTCCTCTGGTCCCTGCAGGCACAGAGATAGTGAAAGAGCACCTCTGTTACCAGCCCTCACGTGCCCCGCCAGTCCTGGTGGTTTTCCTAGACTCTGCCCGCAGCTTTGTAAATAGTCCCTTTATTAAACTGTCTTCAAAAATATGCATTTTGTGGGTGCCAGGCCTGGACAGCTTCAGAGACCAATCAAAGATTTAAATCAAAAATACTATTCATCAAACTACAGAGGTTCCCAAATATCTCCTTAGAAAAACTCTGAGCATTTTGTGTTACAGCAGTCCGTTTTAAAAGGGGAGAGGGGGCACAACATTAAAAAAAAATAAATAAACAGTTGTTTCCTGTGGTATAAAATCTTCCTCATTTATATCAAATACCATATCTTCGAGAACCATATAGTACCTTTGAAATGTTCAAAAGGAAAAATGCTATGTAAATCCAAGGTATTAATATTATATCATTTTTGCCTGGTGATAAAATCCCCAGTGACACAAGGCTACCATAGGATAAAACCATTTCAGCGGGAGGAAATCTTTAGGAAACAGACTCCACTACAAAGGAATTCACTCTGTATAAAAAGTGTAGGTTTGCTGAATTCAAAAAGGTGTTAGAGGATTTACTAATGCAAAGAGGAACATGAGATTATCTGTATATCAAGAAAGGAATGTTTTGTTTCCTGTAGCGTAGTCAATGGTATCATTAATTGCACAGGTGGTCACCTGGAATTGCTTTGGGTACATCTCAATATTCTGTTCCAATAGGCATTATAAAATATTTTTAATGTCAATAATATTCTCTTTCTATTGTTTTTGTTCGGATAGTTTCTATTTATACGTTAAGTAGCTCACCAGGCAATTCTGGGTTGCAGTTTATTTTCCTGAAAAACTAATGATAATACAATAATATGAACTTAAAAATGTGCTTTTAAAGAATACTTATTATGTACCAGGCACATGCTAAGCTGTTTATATGTCCTTGCTCGATGTATATATCTTACCTGGTTTAATATTTATAACAAGATATTACTATACTAGTACACTTTGATTATTCCTAAGTTACAGGTGAGACTTGAGGCCCAGTGTGTTTATTTATCTTTATCAAGGTCAGACAGCTAAAAGATAATAGAACTGAGAGTTGAATCTACTGCAAAGCCAACACTCTTAACTTTTATCCAGAAATACAAAATCAGATGCAAACTGAAACTAAATAGGTGCACAAAATTAATGGACCCAGCTGGGGGCAATAAAGGGTTATTAAAACCGGCAAGCAGATGCCCCATCTAAAGGGACAGTCCCTGTTTGGCTCCAACTGATCAATCATCTCCATAATAAGTGGGGACACAGTGGAGCCACAGCTTTAGTTTTTAAGAGAAGCAGAAACCCTGAATTTTTAAATACAAATCTCCCAATTTTCAAATCAGCAAGAAAAAATCGAACGGCCTTGTCAAAAGGTGGGCAAAGGAGATGAACAGAAACTTTGCAAAAGAAGACAGAATAATGGCCAAAAAACATATGAAAAAATGCTCAACATCTCTAATCATCAGGGAAATGAAAATCAAAACCACAATGAGATATCACTTATCCCCAGTGAGACTGGCCTTTATCAAAAAGACCCAAAACAACAAATGTTGGCATGGATGCGGAGAGGCAGGAACACTCATACACTGCTGGTGGGACTGCAAATTAGTGCAACCTCTGTGGAAAGCAATATGGAGATATCTCAATGAGATACAAGTAGAACTACCATTTGACCCAGCAATCCCGTTACTGGGCAT
>CAUYSK010121638.1:0-48928 GCA_963575035.1 Avahi laniger | reverse complement strand
GCAACCTCAGACTCCTGGGCTCAAGCAATCCTACTGCCTCAGCCTCCCAAGTAGCTGGGACTACAGGCATGCGCCACCATGCCCGGCTAATTTTTTCTATATATTTTTAGTTGTCCAGATAATTTCTTTCTATTTTTTTTTTAATAAAGACAGGGTCTTGCTCTTCCTCAGGCTGGTCTCGAACTCCTGAGCTCAAACAGTCCACCTGCCTCGGCCTCCCACTTTGCCCATTTTTTAATTGGGTTTTTTCATTGTTGTCGTTGCTGCACAGGGGCCTTCTTGCTTGCCTAGATAGTTCACTACTTTAAGAAGCTGTTGAGAATTTGTCTGATGTCCTACAGGGCAGCCCACTCCCTTTACACAGATGTAATACAGAGACGAATGCACAGGGACTTGCTACTCTGGAAAAGTCTACCTGGCATGAAAAGATTTGCCCTTGTCTGCTTATTGTAGGGGAAGTTCAGTGGTGGATACTTCAGAAATAAGCCATTGGCTACTTTTGGGTATTGTATGATATTGTCATCTTAACTTTTTACTAAATAAAAATATAATCTCTTTTTGAGAAAAGGAAGTAGCAGAGATTCTGTCTTATAATTTTTCATTATAATATTCTGGTGTGGCGGAGGTGTTGGCCAACTGTGGCCCATGGACCAAATCCCACCCACCACCTGTTTTCATAAGTGAAGTTTTTTTCTAATGCAGCCATGGCCGTTTGTATACATACTGCCGTAGCTGCTTTCACTACTAGGCAGAGTTGAGTAATTGGAACAGAGATTGTCCAGCTCACACAGGCAAACATTTGCTCTCCAGTCCTTTACAGAAAAAGTTTACCACCCTCTGGCTGTTCTAGACATTTGAGAGAAACCATTTGTAAGGCCATATATGTAATAGAGGGATAATGACCCTCTTTATTGAGGGTCTTTATTCTATATCAAGCACTTTGAAAACTGTAAAGCTTACGTCAATATAAGATATAACTGCTTTTAAGTATTAACAGAACTTCAGCTTTGCATCCAAAGCTATGTTTAAGCTTTTACCTAACCTGTCCCTCTGATGAGGATCTGCACTTGTCTCTAACAAGTTGGCTTTACCATGGATTACCCTAAATTTATCAGCAGAGCTTTGAGCTGTAAATTTCCCCTAGGAGGTTTATAATCCTTCCCTTTCTTGACTGCTCTGATCCAGTGCCCGGTGCAATTACAGGTTGGGTACTCCTTATCTGAAATGCTGGGGACCAGAAGTGTTTTGGATTTCGGACTTTTTCAGATTTTGGAATATTGGCATTATACTTAACTGGTTCAGCATCCCTAATCTGAAAATCCAAAATCCTCCAATGTGCATTTTCTTAGAGCATCATATTGGTGTTCAGAAAGTTTCAGATTTTGAAGCATCTTGAATTAAGGATACTCAACCTTATAGGTTTGTCTAACTTTTGTTTTTGCTTTCTAAGCAGAAACTAAGGTAGCCCTAAAGCCACTGATGCCATTGGCAGGGGGCATTATTATAAGGCTAAACTTGGAGACTCCAGCTCAGAAGCCACCAGAGCAAGAAGGTGGTCAGGAGAAAGAGGCAAACTCCCAACTGCACAGTTTGCTGTGATTTTGCCTTCCTAGAATGTGGGGACGGCTCTAGAACTAGGTGCCGCCTGGTCAAGAGTGGGTATCTGATTTTCCCTAGCACTGCAGCATGCTGTCGTCTGCACTGCTACTGGGGATGGTCTGTTGGGACCCCACCCTCTGGAGCAGTGTTTCATGATGTAGGAGAGAGGAGGAAGAAGAAATAAGATTTCCTTGATCTGGTTGAAAATTGTCATCCTTTTGTCCCTGTGGATACACTTGTCATTCCACTCTAGTCCCAAAAGTCTGAAGCTGCACCCTCAGAGCACTGCCAACTGTCTTCCCTACAGACAAGTGGCGGGCTGGCAGTCAGAGGACACTTGGCTGTTCATGCACTGGGATGGGAGGACTCACAAAGCTCCTATATCTCTTGTGTTGCATGAATGAAGTGGTACCTCTACAACCCTCAGGTGTTTCTGACCTGTACTCAGGACTACCTCACTGAAGTGGGCGACCCTCTAATTCATATGGTTTTTGCATGGCAGCCATGAATGCATTACATAGGGATTTGTGGGTGCCAAAAACTATAGGTGAGATTTTGTGCATGCATTTACCAAGGCAGAGGGTTAGTGGCTTTTATTATAGCAAATTTTCAGAAGAGTTTGTGAACCTAGAAAGATTTAAAGCCACTGCTAAGTAAACAGTTTTGAAGAGAGAGAAAGTATGTATGTACATTTTTTATTTGGCTGGCTTAATACAGTGGTTTTAAATTTCTTTTAATCACAAAAAGCCTCCTTTCATTACTTTCCCTCAGCAGATCACCCAGAATTCATGTAATCTCATCAACTTAATCACAGCTTCTAATCAATATTATGAAATAATTGATTAACCTGAGATACCACCTTAATATAAGTTACATAATAATATAAGCTAAAACCCAAAGCAAAAAGGCTTCTCCTCTCACCAGGCTGAGAAGCAGTCTTGTCATGGACACATTGGCGTATTTGTTGTTAGACTTTTTAATGTATTAATACTTCAGGGGGCCCACAGCCACCCAGAGGACTGGTTAGTGATCCGTGGTGGCATGCCCTCCCTGGGCCTGCCTAGGCTTGGTCCTCCTGCCTTGGTGGTGTTTGCGTGCCTTTGGTTTGTGTGTGTCTTCAGACACTGCTGAAACCAAACCTTCTCAATTGACTACTGCAGTATTTAGGGAAGGTCAGATTCTCTTCCTCAGAAGATTTTGCCTGCTGTTCCCCAGCCTTTGTCATCAAGCATTGGGAAGTCCGATCTTCGTCCCGGCTGAGCTCACTGCCAGCTGTGACTGTGCAGTGCACAGCTAGGGGTGGGGCAGAGGTGACAGGTGCCACTTCTGGCTGACGTAGCTCACAGCGTCGCGGCTGCACACCACAGCAGGCAGAGAACAGGAGGGACTGACAGGCGCAAAGTCTGAGATCGGCGTGCCCTTCTCACACCCCTCATCTCAGTGTGGTTCTAGAATGGGGCAGGAGGGAATGGGAGCTGGAAACTTAACAGACTTGACACAGAAGTCTTTTATGGAGCTGGTCTTTCCTGGTGTGTGGTCTCAAGTTCTGCTCTCGTGGGTCATTTTTGCTTCTTTGATGCTTTTGATTTATCATGCAAAGTACAGTTTTGCTTGTGAGAAGATACACAGCCCTTAACTGTTGAATTTGGTAACTTTTGATGTCTTTTCGATCATTGCTACCAAAGTATATTGGAGATGTATTTTGAATCATTTTTCACATGACCCTTAACAGTTTGAAGATCAAAGTTCATTTTCTGCATAGTTGTTCTTGACCACTCTCAGCCTTTCCCATGCTTGCGCCTTGTGAACTGAAATAAAATCTTTAGGCTCCCCACCACTGGCTGACTGAATGGGCCCCCTGTTGGCTAAGGAATATCCTAAACTGAGTTACTAGCCATGAGACGGGAGGTCAGACATGCCTCATCGTGCCCTGCTCCCTTCTTGGAGATACCCTTTGTAACTCATTAACAGGCCTGAGGCTATACAGGACTAACCTACAGGTCCTCAATATATATGACAAATCGCTTGAGTCTGGGTATAAACCTGGTGGCTTGTCTCTGACTAACAGACCTTCCTCATCTTAACTTAAAACATTCCAAGCCTTTAGACAAAGCTTGTTTCTTTAACAATTACAAATCAAAGAGTCTTTAAACCCACCTGTAATCTGTAAGCTCCCACTTTGAGATGTGCCACCTTTTTGGGCCTCCTTGTATCAATTTATGACTTTATGTGTGATTCCTGTCTCCCTGAAATGTATAAAACCAAACTGTAACCCAACCACAGCAAGCTCACTTGCTCAAGGCTTCTTGGGCGTGGCTTTGGGCCATAGTCCTCAGATTTGGGTCAGAATAAACCTGTTTAAATTATTTTACAGAGCTTGACTTCTTTTCCATTGACAAGACTGTCGCACAACGTGAGGCTCAGAGAAGACTCAGGACCCCCCGAAGGAGTAGCCCGAACTCGGCACCAGGTACCGACATGGCCCCTTTGGGCCCCCCCGACTCCGAGCTTCTCCTTGGGTGGAACTGGTAAGTCCTCCTGAGCTCCGGACCTCCCGTTTTTGGTTGATGGTCCTGGTTTATTCTGAGCTGTTGGTTCTTTTCCTAGGAATTTGTTGTTTGGGATCCCAATTTTGATTTGGAGATACATTCTAAAGTGTCTTCTCCATTGCCTCTTCCTCCCAAAATTAATCTCAATTGGCTTTCCAGTGCATTTGCAGAAGAGGAAACTGAACTGTCTTGTTTGTAGATAAATGAGAGCTTGAAATACCCTCCAAAGAGGAAGGGTATTTTACTCCTCCCAGCTGAAAGGCGCCCCTGGGTAACGGGGGACCTGAGTAGGAGTTGCCTGGGGTGATTGCCCACAGCTTGAGTGGCCCTATAGGGAACCCCCCAACAAAATTAATTAATAGCAGACTTGTCCAGGAAACACTTTTAAGAGCTGCTCACTCAGCGTTTTGAGCCGTCTTAGAGGTAGTAGACCCCCGAAGAGAGAAACCGAGACAGGTAGAGTGTGGGAACGGCTCAGTGGTGAAACACTGTGGAGCCCCGATCCACAGTCAGCACGCTCTGCCCGACGCCAAACCCTAGACCACAGTTCAGTTGCTCCTTTTAAAGAAAAATGAGAAATAAATCTTGTAAAAGTGAGGGAAGACAAGGGGAATGACCCCCTTTGGGCACTCCAGTTGGTTTATGGCACCTCTACCTGCAAGTATTTATGTAAATGGAGAGGTTCAAAGACCTGCTGGGTTTTCTAGGACTTCGGCTGGTTATGGCCAATTCTTTTTTTTTTTTTTTTTTATGCAGTCTTTCTCTGTCACCTGGGCTACAGTGCCGTGGCGTAAGCCTAGTTCACAGCAACCTCAAGGGATCCTGCTGCCTCAGCCTCCCGAGTAGCTGGGACTACAGCCATGCACACCACACCTGGCTAATTTTTTCTATTTTTAGTAGAGACAGGGTCTCACTCTTGCTCAGGCTGGTTTCAGACTCCCGGCCTCAAGTGAATTCCCGCCTGGGCCTCCCAGAGTGCTAGGATTATAGGCATGAGCTGCTGTGCCCAGCCTATGGCCAATTCCTGTGCACAAGATTTCACTGAAGGGTAAATTACATCAAAGAAATTCAGAGCTCAGTTGGTGGACCTGCCACTATAGAGTTGAAATGTCTCTCAAGCTCTCTCTCTCTCTCTCTTTTCTGGCTATTCTAAACCTACTAACTTTTTCTACTGATGTTGAGTTAAAGTCATTGTTTATAATATCTCCAATTGAAAGGCTACCTGGAAATCTTACAGCCAGTTCTAGCTAAAACCTAAACACTGATAACTCATTTTAAACCGGAAAAAAAAAGGGGCTGGGGGGTAAAAGGTTTTTTTTAAAAAATTCAACTGCCATAAAAACTACTTTACCCAAAACTTTGATCCTCAGGCATAATTACATTTCCTATCAGGGCAACTAAAGTTTAGCCACATGAACAAGTTCCAATTTTGTCAGAAGAAATTTGGATCCAGTGTCTTTTACAGACTGGTAAGTTTGTATTACCATCTCATGGCTAAAATTCTGAGGTAAAATCTATTGAAACTTTGTGTACACATGAGTGTATATGTTTAGGTATGTTTTGTGTTTGTCCCTATAATACAAGTTTGTGTGCCTACATGGTTCTGGACTGGCTTTTATAAATAAGAGAATGCTCATAGACTAATTAAACCCAAATGAATTTTCTAGTTCACTTGAATTTAGTAATCTTTGACAAATAAGCTGGCTTATTAAAAATATTATTGATGAAGTAGAAATAAGAATGTTGTCAACATACATTTTTTGCCTGGGTTTTACTGGACATTTTTATGTTTCTTAAGGTATCAGGTAAACAGGTTCTGTCTAGCCAAGAATAAAAAAAGTGTCAGGGCTTTACACAAAGGTTGTAAAACTATAAACCCAGCCAAAGACAAAGTGATCTGTGTTTGTATAATTTTTAATAAGTAAGGTAAATTTAATGTTTGTTTAATGATAATAGCTAAATCTTCTTGAGTTATCAACAAAAATACCTATTTTTAACCTTAAGGTTCTTAATTAGGTAAAAATGTAGACATGCCTAAACAAAAACTAAGTGTCAACAAATTAGAATAAATAAAACACCAAATAAATAGAACATAAAAACAGAAACTTATGGTCAAAGGTTTATAAAAATATTTTGGTTTTGGTCTTTTAATCCTAGCTGCAGATACAGTTTCTTCCACTAATTTCAGTGTCTGAAAAGGTGCACATAAAATGTGTTTCTGACTCACTCTTTCTAATAACAGTACTGTTAGGGATTCAAAGCTATTCTAAAAATTGTAGTTACAAGAACTTAAATTTAAAAGCTTTAGTTTTCCCTTAGTCTTGTCCACTCTTGATTTGCTAGCTGATTATGTGTACATTTTGTTGCTATAACAAAATTTTTGCCTAGGAAAAAAATCCTTAATTGTTAATTTATGTATATTAATTTATTTTAAGATTAAAAAAATGATTGTTAAAAGCCAAAGAGAATCTCAAAATAGTGTTACTCTTTGGAAATAGTATATGTACTCAAGTTTATACCCAAGTTGGAAAATATTTTGAGACTAATTTAGATTGTTTTTAAAACAGCTTAATCTTGATCCTCATATATGAAAAACGTGTTACAACTTTGTGTCATTATTTGAGGTGCTAAGGATTGGTGCTAAAGGTTTTTTTTTTTTCAGTCTAAGGTCAAGTGATATCCTGTTGATGGGCCTCAAAAAACTATCCTAAAATAAAGGGCTCAAAAACAAAAGTTTTTTGACTTTCGCTTGTCTTTCTGCCTTTTGGTCCCATACTTGCCTGAAGCTAGACATAGAAATCATAATCCCTCTTCCCCAAGACAGGTCATAAAAGCCAGAACCCCTTTTTTCCTAAAACCTAGTCATAAAACTTAAAATTATTCTATGTAAAAACTTGCCATAAAGTAATGATCTGACCTACTTTGTTTACTGTAAAACCCCTACTCTGGAAAGAGCCTGACCCACACCTAAAAGAAAGGAATACAC
Organism: Avahi laniger; assembly: GCA_963575035.1. Classification (NCBI taxonomy): domain Eukaryota; kingdom Metazoa; phylum Chordata; class Mammalia; order Primates; family Indriidae; genus Avahi; species Avahi laniger. Next base: position 41,794 of record CAUYSK010121638.1, on the reverse strand, counting down.
ACTCAGGCCAAACACAATCTAGATAAAAAGGCCTTGCTGGGTTCCCCACTCAGCCTGTTAGCAGTAGGTCACACCCTTTTAGTCCAATCATATTTCTACATAACTGTCTATACTTTGTTGACCCTAAACATAAAAATGGACAATTTCCCTTATATTTTTGAGTGTTCATTCTAAAGACTCCCATGTGTAAGTTTATAATTTTTCCTCCTAATGTGCCTCATGTCAGTAAATCTTCAACAAATCTTTATGCAAACAGTGGGCTTTGCTCTGCTCCCTACGCTTTGGCTAAACTTTGGGGGGCCAGGGAGACTTTGATCTCTATAATGTCAATAGATTTTGTTTTGAAATGTGGTGTTTTATTATTTTTTTGTTATTTATTTATTTTTTTTTCCTTTTTGAGACAGAATCTTGCTCTGTTGTCCAGCTAATTTTTTCTATTTTTAGTAGAGATGGGGTCTCATTGTTGCTCAGGCTGGTCTCGAACTCCTGAGCTCAAGCAATCCTCCTGCCTTGGCCTCCCAGAGTGCTAGAAATGTGATGTTTTAAAAGGATCTAGGCTGGGCATGTTGGCTCATGCCTGTAATCCTAGCATTCTGGGAGGCCGAGAAGGACAGATTGTTTGAGCTCAGGAGCAAGAGCGAGACCCCCATCTCTACTAAAAAAATAGAAAGAAATTAGCTGGACAACTAAAAATATATAGAAAAAGTTAGCCTGGCATGGTGACACATGCCTGTAGTCCCAGCCACTCGGGAGGCTGAGGCAGAAGGATCGCTTGACCCCAGGAGTTTGAGGTTGCTGTGAGCTAGGCTGACGCCACAGCACTCTAGCCCGGGCAACAGAGTGAGATTCTGGCTCAAAAAAATAAATAAATAAAAAATAAAAGGGTCTAATTAGTTAACACCTTTAAACAGAATATATTCTAAAATGTCTACTATATTTATGAAACTTAAAAATGATGTTACATTGTTTAAATTAACAAGTCTCACTAAAATACTTATTTTTCCTGATAAGATTTATAAGTTTAAAAATAATAATTAAAACTATATTTTGATCCTTGGTCTGTGTTATATGTCTAATTTACAGGGTATAAAAATGGTTAACAAAACATAAAATGATAACTAGAATCTAAGTAAACTGTTAAGATAAATAGGTAAATTAGATAAATATAAAGGAGATAAATACAAATAAAATTTTCATATAATTTAAAATCTCAAAGTCATTTTATATTAAGAGAATGATCGTAAAATGTCATTTATAAGATAAAATACTAAAACATTATTAAACATAAGTTTAAGTTTACATACCTTGATATCTTATTTTTATATTTAAGAGTCCTAATAAAATTAGAGGCTGATAACAGGTCAAGGTTACTTTAACTTCTTAGCTTTCTCCTTCCTACGTTTCTCTAAGAGTTGATATTATGATTAATATATGTAATTAAAACTACTAAATAAGAGAAAAACAATTCACTATAAAAAATAAAATTTTTAATAAAGATTATAAGACATAGAAATCGTTTTTATTAAAAAAAGATAATTTTGTCTAATTTATAGGTTTTAGAGACGTTTAAATTAAATGATGAGTAAAACTAAATATAAAAGTTAAAATAAAGGTTATAAAAGGTTTATAAAAAATCTTACAGTAAAATTGATTAAAATTAAATAGATTTGTTTATAAGATTTTATTAAAATTAACTTTTCCATTGATACACTAATACAAAGGTTTTCTCTTTCAAACAAAAATTTTCATGAGATTTCTAAAATTCTGATATGCCTTGATAATGTATTTTTTTTTTATTTCAGCATATTATGGGGGTACAGATGTTTAGGTTACATATGTTGCCCTTGTCCCCCCCCTTGATAATGTATTAATAATAATTATATATGTTAAATTGTTGTATGCCACAAAAATAACCAAATCTCCTTTGCATCTTTAATCATAACTAAGATTTTATCATCTACAATTATTATTTTACTTTCATATGATTAATAGAAATAACAAAATTTTCTTTCACCTTTTAAATAAACCACAAAAAAGGGGGAGAGAGGGACAAATTCAGTTTGTCTTTTTGTTTGTATTTCAGTTTGTCTATAGTAGGTCTTATAATTGTTTGAAAAACTAAGTCTCCTCTATACAAAAAATGAGATTTTTAATTTTTAAGATCTTTTAATTATCAGTTTGACTAAATAAATGACTATAATTTTATAGTAACCTGTTATCCTGTTTCATGACAGACAGTTCATGATTTCCTACTTCTTAAATTTTGACTAAATTTTTTTTGTCCTAAAATAACTGGTTATTTAAGAAAAGAAAAATAAAAAACTAAAATTTTTTTATGACTTTTTATTTAAAACATTACTGATTCTCTTACTTTGGTTTCCAGAGTCATGACAAGTTTTAAGTAAATAACAAGTTTACCTGGTATCTCCAAGATTTAAAACTATTAAATGTCACCAGGCCCAACCTGTTACTCACTGCCAGCTACAAACATCCTCCCTTTAGGACCAGGGACTATCACGAAAGGGGGTGCAGCATGTGAGACTATAAGGGCCAAGTCTGAGGAATGGAATTAAGTTAGACCCTCCGGAGTACGAACGGACACAGAAAGCCTAAACAAATACTAAGTGAGAGACTTTGCCTTTCTGGGTCACTTGGTATAAACATCCATCCCCACTATAAAAAATTTCCTGCTTCCCATAGACTTAGAGCTTCCTGAATAGAATTATTCTCAGCTGTGGAGTTTATATCAAAAAAAAAAGAAAAAGAAAAAGAAATTTATCAGCTACCTTAAGACAAATTACTAAGGAGACTAAAATACTGTGACACAACAGAAGTCTCTAAATTCCTTAGCTTAAATGGTTAATACTTACGTTTACTACAAGTCTACAACTAAACCCAAAAATAAAGTAACTCACCACTTATAGGTAAATTAATTTTGTAGCCTTGCCTGTAACATTTTGGTCTTTAACCTTTTGTTGCCTAAAAGGTTTTAAGGGTTATGAGCACCTGTCCACCTACAGTCCTAACTGGCCTAAAACAGTTAATTGACTGTAAGCCCTTTTGACTCTTCAGTCCTCTTGGCCACAAGGGTCCCACCAAGGGCCCGGATGGACTCAGGACAGGTAGCCACACCACCCCGACAACAGATGAGACAAAATAAGAATTTGGCCATCGATGCTGCCTCTGGCAGATCTTGGCTAAAGGGGAGGAATTGTGAACTAAAATAAAATCTTAAGGCTCCCCACCACTGGCTGACTGAATGGACCCCCCCTCTTGGCCAAGGAATATCCTAAAACTGTTACTAGCCATGAGAAGGGAGGTCAGACATGCCTCATCATGCCCTGCTCCCTTCTTGGAGATACCCTTTGTAACTCATTAACAGGCCTAAGGCTGTACAGGACTAACCTGCAAGTCCTCAATATATATAACAAATCGCTTGAGTATAAACCTGGTGGCTTGTCTCTGACTAACAGACCTTCCTTATCTTAACTTAAAACATTCCAAGCCTTTAGACAAAGCTCATTTCTTTAACCAATTACAAATCAGAGAGTCTTTAAACCCACCTGTAACCAACCTGTAAGCCCCCACTTTGAGATGTCCCACCTTTTTGGGCCAAACCAATGTGCGCCTTCCATGTATTGATTTATGACTTTGTGTGTAATTCCTGTCTCGCTAAAATACATAAAACTGAACTGTAACCCAACCATAGCAAGTCCACTTGCTCAAGGCTTCTTGGGTGTGGCTCTGGGCCATAGTCCTCAAATTTGGGTCAGAATAAACCTGTTTAAATTATTTTACAGAGTTTGACTTCTTTTCTGTTGACATCCTGACCTTTTCTTAGTAGAGGCCAGAGGGCACCCCATGAGCTTCACCCCTCCCCAGAAGCAGCGTGGTCCTGGGTCAGTGTGTGGCTGCGTCCTTTTGGCATCTTTATGGTGACAGAGCCGTGCAGCCAGGCTTTTGAGCCCATGTGTGACCACAAATGGGCGAGGCTCCCCTGTTCCCTGTGCAGAGTGAGCTGGAGCCCAGAGCTTAAGCAGATTGTGGAAACGTTGAGATTCAGAGTGAGTCAGAGGGACTCTACTGCCATCCAGGCTTTGCCATCATCTTCAGTTCTTTAATTTTTCTGTTTGACTCAAAATTCCCCCTGAAGCACAGCAGAGAGAAAGGAGGAATAAAGGATGATGGGTAGGTGGAGATGTTTTTAAGCCTTAAGGCTTTCCTTAACACCCAGGGAAGTATTGTTTTGGAAATTTTTCACCCTTTCAGTGGCTGTCGTGGGCCTTTGCTTCTGTGTATCCCATAAATCATATGGTATTAACTCCTTAGAATGGATGGCTGGCAGCTCCTGAGCATCGCCCGGCAGTTTGAATCATGATTGCTTCTCCCTGAACTGCCCGTGGATTGTAAAGTTATGAATTGCCTTTCTCTTAGTGCAAAGCATAGGTGTTAAGAGCTTGGTCCTTGGAGGGAGGTGGACTTGGGTTTGAGTATTGGCTTCTCCACTTGCAAGCTCTGTGACTTGGGTAATTTGCTGAACTTCTCTAGGCCTGACTACTTCACCAGGCTGCTTCCCTCAGAGAGGTTACTGTGAGATGAAGCACGGGCAGTGCCCAGTCTGATGCCTGGCACGTGGTGATCACTCAGTGGTGACAGTTAATGCTGCTGTTTTGTCATTGTCATAGCTTCAGGATCATCCAGGGAAGTCAGCTAGGGGTGAGGAGGGGGAGATCTGTCTCTTTGCTGGCCTGCGTAGTTCCTCGGTGACTCAGACAGGACGGGTTACCATCTAGGTGAGGACCAGTGCCTCCTACAGAGGGTGTGCTTTGGCTCTTTTGCTCCTGGATGAGAGATTGTTGACTTGAACATTTACAGGACTATGACACCTCTTGCCTCAGTGGGCGCTTGTTCCCTTCCTCTCAGTAAGTACTTGCCAAAATCAAGAGTCACAGTCATTTTCCTCAGCGTGCGTGGGAGGAAGAGGAATGCACAGGTCAGTCCTGTAGGATCTCCTGGAGCAGGTAGACACGATACCCTCTCCTTCCCCACTCTGCTGCAGGTGTTTCAAAATCATCATAGCTGGGCCTGATTCCGTAAGAATGGGGGGCAGCCTGGGCATCTGTGCTTACCTAAAGCTCTCCAGGTGATTCTGGCGCTTGCCCTGATTAGGAGCCATTGCCATGAAGAAATCCTGATCCACCGTAAAGAAATTCTCCAGATGCGGAGACGGATGCCTGGAGAAGGAAGCAGCAGGCCGGGGCAGGCATGCTGAGCCGCGGTGGTACGGGATGGAGCTGCAGTCTCCTGCCTCCTTCCTGGGCATTTGTCCTCTCCCCAGGCTCGTTCTTTCCCCGTATTTGCTGCTCCTTGTGGTGGGGTCACAAATAGCCCAGCCTGGGGGATCCCTCACCCTGGAGTCCAGTGAGCAGCGAGCTGTCGGCCTTCTTCACTCCAGAGAAATCTTCGGAAAACAAAGCAAAGGGAGGCCTGGGATTCCAGGCTGTGCCCTGCTGCCTTGCTGCTCCTTGCATAACGCCAGTGAGGTTTCGCCTCCAGGAGCTGGTTCAGCCCTGCTCAGCATCCTTACTCATCGTGTGCATGTGGCAGCGCTGCCTCCGGGAGAGCCAGGGCTCTGGCAGTCCCCAGGTCCCCATTTGCTCCAGTTTTGCTCACTGGATTCCTGCCAGGTGTGGCAGCTGCTGTGACACAGTATATGCCACATTTGGTACCGGGCTAATGCGGTGTAATACCAATACTGCAACACCAGGTGCTCGACTCCGACTGCGAGCTATGTGCTCTCCGTGCACCGTCTCATTAATTCTGCCAACAACCCTAAGGGTTGTTATTCCTGCCTTAAGATAGGGAGAAACTGAGGCTCAGAGAGTTTAAGTGACTCATCTGAGGTCACAGAGCCAGTAAGCCGCAGAGATGGAATTAGAGCCCAGGATGTCCAGACATGCAGGGCCTGTGCTCTCAACCACTCTGCTCTCCCGTTTGCTTTCCGCTAAGTAAGCTCACTCCCTGCCCTTGCTGGCTCGGCTCTAACTGGAACACCAGTCACACCAGTGTGGGACTCGGGAGCCTGCCCCGCGAATGTCTGACATGTGACTGGAAATGACATCATCGTGCCTGGTGGGTTTTGGAAATAACCGTAAGCTGTGTTTATTGTGGCTACGGTTCTCAGAGACAGCACTGGTTGTTCCCAAGATCTGTTCGTCAGCCCTAGCATGTGTCCTGGTGGCCTGGCATCTGTGCTGTGGTGATGTTTCTTCATCAATGCCCGGGTGTGGGGCATACAGGCTCATTTATGGAGCGATTCATTGCCTGCCTCCCTGCAGGAGGGGGCCTGGAGGTTGTGACCGTGGCACAGGATGCCAGGGAGATGCGGCCTGCCTGCGCTTCCTGCCTCAGCCCCCACACTCGTTCCCTGCCGCTTTACCTGCAGTACCTTCACTCCTCTCACCTGTTTCCTTCCCTGTGAAAGGGAGGGACCATCAGACTTGGTGCTCTTTCTGGGATCCTCAACTTCATTGCCTTGTGCGTCCTTCTCCCCAGCTGGCCCCCGGGGCAGTCAGCCTGTTCACACCCGAGCCTCGATTGCGCCACACCGATAGAGAGATCTCCCCGTCTTCTAGAGGGGCCTCCACAAACAAGTTCTTTGACCTCAGTTGGGCTCTTACTCCTGTTTTTCTCCATCCTTTCTCCACAGATTGCTCTAAAATGTGGATATGATCATGGCTTTGCCCTGCTTAAAACCCTTTGCAGGATGGTCCGTAGGTAGAACACTCAGTACGTCTTGAATGTGAACGCTCAATGCTTGGCTTCATGGATCAATTGATGGTTCACAGGCAGTTACAGATTGAACTCCTTGTTCTCCTCTTTCCTCCTCCTCACCTAACGCACTTGACTAGTCTTAAAAAAAAAAACACTTAGAGGCTCCCTGGGGGTCCTGGGGCCCTGAAAACCAACAAGGAGAACAAACTCATGGTCTTCTGCATCTTGATTTTTGGCTTTGCTCTTAGCCCAGGCCCGTTTCCTGGCCTCTTCATGACGCAGTCCTGCATAGCCGCACGGAGCCACCTTCCCTTCCTGATCCGTGAAGCTGTCTGGCCCCTGAGCCTTTGTAACCTGCTGTCCCCAAGCATTCTCTCCACTTGGATTATCCCACTCTGGCTCACTCCTGAGCTCTGTCCAGGCCCTTTGGGAAATTCTGTCTCCCTTCCCTTGGTCTGGTTGGGAGCCCAGGCTTATCCCTGTCATGGCACTTGGAAATCCAGGAATAAAAACATGACACTTCTCTGGCTGGCTGATGCTTCTTAGTGAAGCAAGGTAGGAGTTTCATTTGTCAGGACTTATTTCAGCAAGCAAAATTTAGAAGAAAGTTTTAAAGCATTTTTATAATTATTGATGCCATTTTTCTCAGTTATTCACAAAGAAGAGAATTGGGTGTTCACATTCAAGAAGTATTTAGCTTGTTTGCGGGGGGCGGGGGGGGGCTGCAGTTCCTGTCGACGGCGGGTTTGATGGGGCAGGTGCAGCATGAGCTGGTCGTTTCCCTGACCTCTGCCAGTGTGAGCAGGAGAGCTACACCCAAAAAGGACACAGAAGGTTCCTACAAATGGGCAAAGTTTTAAGTCCTCAGGAGCCCTTCTTTATCCAGCGACACTCCTCAGTTTTCACATCTTGTCCTCAGTGAAGCCTTTCCCGTCCCCAGCCGAGGAGCACCTGATTGCATGCTCCTGCACGCGCTCTGTGTGCCTATCGTTCAGTGAGGGGATGACGTGTGCTTCAGCGCCCCTCTCTCCCCATGGGATGGCAGCTGCCACGTTCACTGCCGTGTCCCAGGGCCTGGCTCGGATGGGGCTCAGTAAGTTTGTACTGACTGAATTAAAAAAGGGATGAGAACTAGAGAGATTTAATAATAACAAAAATAATAACAAGACTGCCAGAGAGGTTGCTAGATAAGAAAGCCTTTGCTGATCTGCCTGCTGTGATTTTGCTGCGTCAGTTGTGTGCATCTGAAGAGGGGCCACGGCAGCGCTAGGGGTGGGTGTGTTCTACCCTCGACTATGAGAGTCACAATTTCCCTGAAAGACTTTCTGCACATCCCCTCGTTAATGCATTCAGTTTCTCAGAGGAAGTTCTTGCAGATACTGTTACTTGATAATCATCTCGAAGATAATTTAGGATTCCAGGAATTTCTTTTGGAATCCTAAGCTTGAGTGCCCGCCACTAATCATGAGCCAGAAGGAGGAGGAAGAGGAAATTCGAACCTTCACCACCCACGGTCTCATTCTTAACCTGAGTCAGTAATTGAATGCTATTAAGCAAAATTAATTTGCCTCCTGCAGGAAGGTGTATGGTGAATGAAAGGGTTGCTGTTGGGAGGGAGCCAGGCTGCCCTCTGGTCATCAATATTTCATAGCCTGAGGCAGTGTCAGAAAGTCAGCTGTCCTGGTGGGGCTGACCTTGAGCAGTTGCATAGGTAGGACATAGGGAGGTTGTACAATAATAAAAAAAACCCAAAGGGCTCATTACAAGTCACTTACTGAAAACTGGACTGAAGTTTGCAAAATGCACCTGTGGGTTCATTGAATTTATACCCTCAGCCAGTGGGAGGCTCCCCCAGATGGTGCTCTATGACCAACCTGAGACTGGTCCTAGCGGAGGGCACAGCTCTGTGCAGAGCTGAAATGTTTACTGCTGGCTCTCTGGAGGCGGGGAGGGTGCCGATTCCTGTGATGAAAATACACTCCCAGTGTGGCCAGGTTCAAGCTGCTGACCCCAGAGCAGGAGTCGCCGGTGCAAGCCAGCTCCAGCTCACCACCGGGGCTGTGCTGCTCCAGAGCTCCCTGTTTCTCCTGATGACTGGGGAGAGCCTGCCCAGGGAGTTCGTGTCCAGTTACACACGTGTGCCTCTGCGTGGTACTCGTCTGCACTGAGTGTGGCCTCTGACTGAGAGGGTGCCTGAATGGGACTTGCTTTTCAAAATGAGAAAAGTTAACGAGCCTTTCATTTTGTTCTTTTTCCCTAGCTGCTATTAACTTAGCAAAGCTGAAACTTTTCAGACATTATTACGTCTTGGTGAGTAACAAAAAATACTAAATCTGTAAATAAGATCAGTTCAGGAGTAGAGCAAATGAACTTTCGAAGAATTGGTGAAAACACAAGATGTTGTACTTACTACCTGGTGGTGTGTGGGTTCCATTTCATAAAATCAAGCTGTGTCTCTTAAGATGGGAAATTAAATATCTGGATTACTTCCTTTTAATTTTAAATTTGGCTTTAAATACTTAGAAAAGTAATACAAACTTGATGGAAAAAAATAAAAAATGCAGAGATGACAGAAACACAGTGGAGCCTGTGTGAGCTGGTCTTCCACTTCCCTTCCTGCCCTCCTCAAGGTAATGACTGTTAGCCGTTGAGTGGTCATTCCTGTAGGTTTCTTCTTAGGCATATGCCATACATAGCTGCCCATTTGACTTGCTATTTTTATTCATTTAGAAAAATGGGATCAAATCAAAATGTTCTCAGCCTTTTTTTTTTTTCATTTAAAAAATTATTAGAGTATGTACCTCTCTCTTCTTTCAGATTTCCCTACAGAAAACTAGTTCCATGTTATGGTAATAATATTTACCTTAAGAACAGAAAAATTGAGACAATTTTTGTAAAACCTAAAAACAGGGTTATGAGGGACATGAGAAGTCCTATCAGCATAGTGCTAAACACTGCACATGCTTGTAAATCATTGGCGTCATAATTTCTTAGAATATGTAAGGTAGGGTCCTCCAGAGTTAGTTTGCTTCCTGACTCTTAAAAGAAAGTTTCCACGTCTCCCATCTGTGGTTTTGGCATCGACTGTCACTTGGGACAGTTCTTTTCCTGAGCCAACATTAGAGACTTGAGCAGTAGAGAAGCAGGGGCGGACCACCCACTCGTTGTTGTCTGGTTTGTTTTTTCTGTGGATTTTTGTGACGGGTGGAGGCATTGTCACAGAGCCTCTCTTGTCGCATGCGGGGACAATGATGAGTGGTCCTCAACGGCCAGGCCTGGGTAGTGGGCCTTCATGCCTGAAACACAAGTGTGCCTGGCCTGGCCCACAAACTGGCCACTCGAATTTAGTCCCTGTGAGCAGCCCATGCGCTAGTGGCCGGCATGTTGAGTTCTCGTCCCGGTGAGAAGAAATGAAGGCCAGCCTTGCTAGAGCGCTTGATAGTGTTTGTACTTCCTCGAACGTTTACAGCATCTGCTGGCGACAGACTGGAAGTTAGTGTTGCCCTGTGTGAGTCTACTTAGCTGTTACTACTGTAAATATTCCTCAGAGCCTGGGAATCAAAATACTACCCTTTGGAGATTGAAATCAGGGGTTGTGATTAAGATGAGGAAAGGTTAACAAAAACCATCCTAGTGTCTTGTCCTCCCTGTGGGTGTGGCTGCTGTCAGTGTCTCGGTCACCTGGAGATAGTGAAGAAATCCTTTCAGGTGGGACTCGCAGAGCATCGTCACTCTGCGTTCATTGCCGAGCACTGTACGTGTCAGATGCTTTTCTTTGGGTGATTTGTTTTTTATTCCATAGTTAATTTGTGAAAGCAAAAGTGGTGCCCTGATTTTTATGTTGATTTTGCTTTCTGTTTCTTTCCTCTTCATGTAGATTGTGTGTTACATATACTTCACCAGGATTATTGCATTTCTCCTCAAACTTGCTGTTCCATTCCAGTGGAAGTGGCTCTACCAGGTATGCTGTTCACAGGGGACAGTGCTGGAGAATTTGTAACTTACTGTTGTTATTAATTTATCTGGGAATGACCACTAAGACCTTCTATCTCTTCTGGTCTACAATTAGGATTTTCTGTTTGTCCAGGAAAACTGCTGGATTATGTGAGAAATCTGAAAATAATTGCATTATTGATTTTCATTTTCAATCTTGAAAGTCTTTGAAGAGAAAATCTTCAGGCAGAGGGAGTAAGACTTGCCTTGTATAATTAGAATTTAGATGAGGTGTGGTCTTTGCCTTCAGTTACAGGGCTTAGGACAGTTTAGAGTCAGCCTCCCTTCCTCTTTGCTGATTATCATTGTTTCAGTAATAAAATATCTTTGCAATATGTTAGAACTAGTTTAACTGGTAGAGTAAGCCACCACATGATTTAGAGACTTTTTTCTTGAAGAACTTGGTGCTTTAGGCGCTGTAGGAAAATGTGGGTATATAAAGAGCTCTTAAAAGCTACCAGTGAAGACTGGTTCGAGCAAGGAAAAGCACGACCATCGTCTCTGAGCGGGATGCTCCTAATTTGGGCGTCAGCAAGTGGAGGAAAATGCTCTGTAGTGTAAACCCTGACATGTGAGTGAGTAGTCAGCAGGGGTGGGTTGTGGGGGAATACGTCTGTTTGTTTAGTTCCACTGCTCTGTGAAGAACAGCGTTGCTAATCTCTTTATTTTGGGGTGGTTTTTAAACTTGCAGCTCCTGGATGAAATGGCCACACTGGTATTCTTTGTTCTAACGGGGTATAAATTCCGTCCAGCTTCAGATAACCCCTACCTGCAACTTTCTCAGGAAGATGACGACTTGGAAATGGAATCTGTGTAAGAAATCTCCTTTCTTTCCTCTCCTCCTTTGCCCTGACCCCTTTACCTAACCAAACCCCAGCACTGTGTGACTTGGACCAGCTGTTCTCAGCACTTCGTTGCTCCAGAGGTGGTTCTTCTGTTTTTCACAGCAGGAAGTGGACACTCACGCCCCAGGCTCTCTTGTTCAGTTTGAAGTACAGTATCTGCCAATTGCTCAGTCTTGTCGGGGAGGATGGAACTTGCCATCCTACTAAGCGTCATTGGTGGCTGCTTCAGTAACTCAACGGGGAGGACTTGGGAAGGTACTCAGCTGGTTCAGAACTACTGAGAACAGGCAGCTGCACTTCCTGTCAAGCCTCACCCTCAGCTTGTCTCTGAAAATATAATCTTCTGACTCATGTGTGAGTCTGCTAATGATGCTCAGACATCCTTTGTCATCAGATAACTAAGTGGCTTTTCACAGCCAGTGCAGTGCCTTTGCCCTGTCATAAGGGCTTTTCCGAGTAAGGGTGAGTGACTCTAGGGCCCTATTTCCTGGGAAAGGGCAATCATTTTCTAGAAATGTGAATAGTGATTACGTGGGTTTGCTTGTGCGCTCTGCAGCGTGGTGAGCCCGGTCAGTTCCCTTTTCGTGTCGCTGGTATGGAGTGTTCGCCCCAGCACTGGCAGCCTTTTGCTTTTTCTCAGTTCAGAGGCTGAGGTTCAGTCCCTGCTGGCTCTGCTCGGTGTCAGGCAGCGTGGGACAGCTCTGTGCTCAGCTGCACTGCTGGGACGATAGACAGAAGGCAGGGCCTGCTAGTGGGCCCCAACCAGCATGTCCCTGTGCACAGAAAGAAATACCTTTTTATAGACTGTGGAGAGGAGAGTAGAGGACCATCAGACATGCTTTTCTAGAAGTAGCTGGGTCTCAGCAAGTGACAGTTGGTTGAAGACACACAAATGAGAGTCTGGCAAGCAGCAGCGTCAGTAACCTAAACACGGTGTGTTTCTCCATCCCCTGTTGGGAGACCTTTCGCTTGTTCCATAGCCGCAGCTGTCTGCAGTTTCTCAGGCAGGCTGCTGCAAGCTGAACGGTGGTGTCAGAGCATCTCTGCTTTTCTCAGTCGTCCCCCACGTCCTTTCCCTCAGCCGTTGCATCTTGAAGCCTGGATGCATTGTGAAGGCATTTTGTCTCGTGGCAGAACTTTTTAAAATTTTATTTTGGTGTTTGTTTCTCTCTGACAATATTTGAGGCTAGTGACAGTCATTTTAGCAGGGGGGCCTCTGTGTGTTAAAACCAGGGGAGGAGTGTGGGAGGGAGTAGATGCACAACCACCAGCCTAGTGGGAACTAGAGAGCGTGTTCTTTATTCTGGCAAGACTTGGGAGAGCTTGGCGTGCTGGAGTCAGGGATGCCTCCGTTTACGCTCCTCTGTGACAAGGGGAAGAGCGCTCGGTCATGCAGAGTGAGTGGCTTGGTGGGAGCCGTACCGCAAATGTGAGGTGAGCTCTTCAGCTGGGAGAAGGCTGCACGTGGAACAGCTGCGGAGAGAGTCCACCCAGAGGAGGGCTCGTTGAGGGCAGCGATCTCTCCAGTGAGCACTAGCTCAGTCTAGCCTACAAAACAGAAGTCATTTAGAAGGCATTGAGGCAAAGTGCTTTTAAATCAGCAAGGAAATGGTTGTGGGGAAGTTCTTCTGGAGTTTCTCTTTAGCTAAGAACAAGAAGAAAGTCCTGTGGATGTATGAGATGTGACAGAGCAGAACGGGCCTGAGATGGAGGCGCTGCCGTCACCCACCATCCACGTTCCCCTGCCAGCCAGCGAGCGCAAAGGCTAATTACAGCTTCCTGGAATGGCCTGGCGGCTGCGCTGCCACCCCCTCCTCTACTTGGAAGTACTGTTCCTGGATGGCACCACTTCAGTCCTCCAGAAATAACTCAAGCCAGAGGCAAGCAGAGCCCTTGCCTCTGTGTTCTAGAAGGTCATTAGCTCTCTATAAAGTGTTACCCACATTGGTAGGTGTTTTCTGAAAAGGGAAGCCAGGTCCGATCCCTGCCACAGAACGAAGTACCTCTTTATGGGACGTAATATTTTTTCTGACTTCCACCCTCCTGTTTCCCTCAACACACACCCCCAAACAAATCCACACTCTTCCTAATGAGTCTTAGCCAATGGGAGGACATGAACTCTGACCTGGGTCACTCACTGACCTTACGACCGAGATTCTGGCAGTTTCTTTTACATCTCTTCTCACCTTTACCTGAAGCTGAGCTGTGGGGCTGCAGCGTGTTGGGAAGTGAGTTTTGCCAGCCGACCCCAGGACTGAGCCGTGCTCTCCTTGGGGGTAGAGAGCGCCCAGGCGAGCTGCTTCCACCCCACCCCCAGCCCGGGCCCGACCCAGTCCGCGGGGCCGCACAGGCGTTATCCCACCAGGCCTAACACACCTTCTCTCTGAGCTTGGCAATGAGCAGAAGTCATACTAACTTTCCGTCTCTTTCTGTTTCTTTGAACATCTCTCGTTAGGCGTACCAATTTTGGTTACAGAATTTGTTGTTAAAATAATCAGCATGTTAAAAAGTACTGGATGCAGTTTTAATGATCAGATTTGGTAGCTGCCTCCTCTGCCATGCATATCCTCAATGATCTGAATTATTTCTGTCCTCTTGAGGAGTGAGAGCAGGAACAAATCCTTGCTGTGGGTTCGCAGGCAAGGAAGTCGTCTCCCTGGGGTTCCCATTCCAGGACGCTGTCCTAAAGGTTGCTACTTCTTTCAGGTGGGTGGGAACAAAAGTGGAAATGGGAATTGGAGACTAATAGGATTCTGTCTTAACTAGGCCTCTCCACATTGCAAGTCCAGAAAATAGTTTTTATTTATTGAAACACATGCATCCATGGGCCACTCAGGCCACATCAGATGGCAGTCTAGTGTGGCAGAAGGAGCCTGTGTTCCATTCGGCACTTTTGCTCATAAGCACAGACACTAGGGCTTTGCAAGGAAAGGGTGGTGGGGTGGGGACCGGGGGAGAGTGTCCCCGTTTAGATGTGGAGAGAACATAGGAGGCAGTCTGGGTTTGTCTGCTCAGCTTTCCCCTGCATCCTCCGCAGATTCGCCTGTACTGAGCCCACAGGCAGCGCCTCTGCTTGGGCGTGACACTGAGGCCTCTCGCCTCTGGCCGGCTTAGGAGCTGCTGGCCCTTGAGGCAGGTGCCTTCCTGAAGTCAGTAGTGGCTCAAAGAATTGCCTTCCTGAGCAGCACTGGAGGAAACAGCTTCTGCCGGAAGCAGGCGGTGGGTTTGGCAGGTAGAGAGGCCAGCATGTCCCCTTGCACTGAGTCTGCTTGCACCTGGCTGTGAGCAGGTCCGTCAGCCCTCCAGAGTGGGGACAGCGTGGCCAAGTGGCGTGTCGCCATGCTGTGATGCGGGCGTGCACCTGGAGTGAGAGGAAGGAACACAGAACAAGAAGGGCAGGCCTCGCTTCCATCTGCAGAATGAGGTGGTTCTGGTTCTGTGACCTGAGCTGCTCCAGGCCTGTCTGGAGAGATCTGCAGAGTTGGAGTTCACACTGCGAATCACCCTGCTCACTGCTTAACCCGAGCTTTGTAGAGCACCTTCCCGTGCTGCGCCCAGAAGGGCATTTGAGATGGTGATCTGTGGTGCAGGTTGCTGGTCGGCTGTTGGCACCTGAGCTGATTGGCCCTGTAAGTGTTTGCACCAAAACTGGGACACCCAGGGAGCTGCCTGCGAAGTTGTTAAAGCCCTACGTTCATGTGTCCCTGCTGGGGAGGCCTTAGATGTCCTTTCTCACTGCTGCAGTGTCTGAGCTGCAGAGAAGGCGGCTGGAGCCATGTCTGCAGTGGCTGGCCAGGCTCACCTGCGGCACTGGGGCCCCAGGTGGCCCTTTAACTCCCCAGGTTTGCTGCGGGAATGGGATGCAGTCTCCTCCCCACCCCATCTGCCATCAGTTTTCTTTATCTACTTAAGTTCACTTCAGCTGTTCCCAGTCCTGGCCACACACTGACCCTCACTGTCATCTGCCCCTCCTCTGACATCCTCCTGTGCTCCCACACGCCCTTACCCCTGTTCTCCCTCTCATTCCTCGTACTCAGCCAAGCCGAAGGTGGCCCCAACCATCTCCTCGCTGCCACGCCCCAGCTCCAGCCGAGTCACCCTCCTGAGCAGCAGGTCCCTCTGTGTGCCTCTCCCTGGTGTTCCCACAGGCCTTAGCGACACCACCATCTACCCTGTTGCCAACAGCAGAAGGCGGGCGGCGTCCGAAACGCCTCCCTCTTCCTCAGCCAGTGTGGGTGAGTGCCCACATCTCGTGGGCCTAACGTGTCTCTCAGCCCCTCTCCCCTCTCCAGCGTGAGGGCTGGTTTCCTCACCTCTGGTCGCCTCCCCTTCCCATCCATTCTCCTGGGCTGCCAGGATCACGTGCAG
Organism: Avahi laniger; assembly: GCA_963575035.1. Classification (NCBI taxonomy): domain Eukaryota; kingdom Metazoa; phylum Chordata; class Mammalia; order Primates; family Indriidae; genus Avahi; species Avahi laniger. The sequence continues at coordinate 25,814 of CAUYSK010121638.1, read as the reverse complement.
AGTGTTTTTGATGTGTACGTTCCCTGGCTACTCCCCTGGAGACCGATTCTCAGCGCCTGGGGCTCGGTATCTGTGCTTAACTCTCCAGGGCATCCTGGGCCCGAGCTGAGACCCCCGGAATGAAAATGACGTTTGTCCTCCAGACAAGGCAGACGGGGCCTTCTGCAGCCTGCCCATGTCCGCCCCCGACTCTCCTGCTCCTTTCCTTCGTGGGCTGGCTGGAGATCTGCTGCGACTACCCAGCATTCTCCGACTGCTCTGGGAAGCTCGGTGGCTTTTTCCCTCCATGCCTCTTGCCTACTGTATTTCTTCTGTTCGGAAACTGTCCCCCGCCATCTTCCTCACAGTTGCTTCTCATCTTTCAGTACAGGCGCCACAGCCTCTCCCCCGTTCCCTGGGCCGAGGAGATCGTTCTCATCCTGAGCCACTGCCGAGCCTGGTTCCTGGCGCTGCTGTGTGTGTTGTACGTGGCTTTGGGTCGTTGCTTGGGAAAACTGTCGCTTTTACTGGGCTGTGCCTCCCTAAGAGCAACAATTCCATTTTTTCCTCTGTGACCTAGCACCAGGCCTGTCTTGAAAGAATAGAAGCTGTTTTCTCACTTGGTCCACCATCTGGAAAGGAGTATTTTCTTAAGGAGAGAAAGGTGCATGATGTCTCTACAAGCACACTGTCAGCCGTACCTGGGTCACAGCGAGTGTGCTTTCCTTTCGGTGCCAATGCGTGTTGAACTCCTTGTGCTTTTTTAACAAGGTGCTGTAACCATAGGATAGTTTCTGGAAGACTTGAGGTTGCATTTCCTCTCTGATACGAAGAGGTGTGGAGACGCATGGCGGCTGCTGTGGGGCTCGGGCGAGGCCCTGCCTCCGTGGCCCAGCCTGGAGCAGCCCTGCGTGCCTTGGCTCCTCCTGGGGGAAGCGTCGCCTCTGGGGGAGGTCAGGCAGGAAGTGATGCCGGGTGGTCAGCTGGGGCGTTTTCTTTTGTCTTGGGGGATGTTTTTACACCGACAGCATCTGTGTGACTCCCTCAGTTCCCGCGAGAACCACGTTCTGGCCACGTATCTCGTCCCAGCTTTGCCACAGATTCAAATAACCTGCAAGTCTGAAAGATCTTATTTGAGAAAGGTCCCAACTCCGAGGAGGGCCGGATGACTTTTGAGCCTGGTCACAGCAGCAATGTGGCGGCAGGAATGGCAGGAGGAAGAAAAGGGGAAGGGTTTCCTTCCTTACCCTGTAAAAATGTCTGCTGTGAGGTCCAGCTGGATGTACTCCAGATGATTGAGTTGATTGATTGAATTTATTTTACTGATTAGGAAATTCCTGTCGGTCCACAATGGGGGAACGTAAGTGCCTCATTGTTTCCAGGCCTGGGCCAGGTGGTTTTTGACACTCGGTACATCCGCTTGGTTTCTCCTGCCACTTACAGAGCACCTTAGAATCTTTCCATCTCACCTTTTGTGAGGGAGGAGATTGTCTTCCTGGAGATTGCGTCCTCTCGGGAGACGTGATTCAGTCTGCTGGAAATGGCTGCCTTACTTAGCTCCTCACGCCTTGTCAGGCCAGGGTTCTTCCATCTTTAAATCTCGTGTTCAACGAGCGGCTTCATGGCACCTCCTCGGCGCCAAGCGCTGGCGGGCGGAATGGGAGCTGAGCGTGGAGGCAGAGGCCACGTGCAGACAGCACAGCCGGGTCCCAGCCTGCAGGAACCAGGGCTGGGTTTGCCAAAAGCTGTTAGTTCTCTGACTGTAGCGGTCAAAGAATCTTTGGGCCCAGAAGATTCCTCTAAACCTGTGATTCTGTTCCATGACTCAGGAATGATCCATTGTGGCCGGTTATTATAAATGTCTGTACAGCTAGTTAGCCTTCTTTTGCAATTGTTAATTATGGCACAGATATCAGTCTCATAACCATAACTACCATGTATTTATGCAACATGAAAATTCTCGGGATCGTGGGAAAAAGAGATTAGTGATGATCGTAATAATGACAGCTGGCATTTATTGATTAAGTACTTTGGAGAATCTCATTTTTTCCTTATGACAGTTCTGGAAAGTGAGATTTATTATACTTAAGCACAGAGAGGTCAAGTGACTTGGGCAAGGTTACACAGCTCCTAGCAAGAGCAGGTCAGGATTCGAATGTAGGTCTGTCTGATTCTAGAGCCAACACCTGTAACTACTCCTAACCACTGTGCTGTGTGGAGGTGGCCTTTTATTATAAGACCGTGAAATTTTCCTAATCGTTTTCTTCTTTCCTTGTTCAGAGTGACGACGTCAGGAGTGATGGAGAACGTGAAGAAAGTCAAGAAGGTGACCAATGGCTCTGTGGAGCCCCAGGGTGACTGGGAAGGCGCCGTGTGATGGAGCCGACTTGGAGGATGGCGCACCGTCAAAGAAAACTTTTAATTTATTAATAGTCTTATTGGTGAGCAAGAGCAGTTCCTGACAGTGAACTATTGGCACCTCCCGACAGTGACACCACAGAGCACGTGGCTGGGAGCAAAGTGCCACAGAAACCTAACTTTGTACTCTCCTATGGAAGCTGCATCTGTGGCCGGTGACGGGCAGCTAGAATCCTGCAGGGCGGAGTGGCGGGGAGGGGTAGACAGAGAGAGGGGGGGAAGAGAACAGGAAGAATTTGTTCTTGATTTAAATTCTTTTTTCAGGTGGGAGCTCTCGGGTGTGGCGGCATAGGAGCGTTGGTGGGAGGGGAGGGAGGCTGGGAGGCGTGAGTGATCCCGTCACGGTACAGGAGCACGGCTGTGGGACGTGGTCAGACATCTACTGAGGACTTACACAGAAGGGAAAGCAAGAGTGTCATTGTATCTTTGCGGGGACAGAAATGAATGAAATTAGGTTATTTGAGAAAGCCAAGTCCCAGCCCAATTTAGTCTCTGGTGCCTGCCCCAGCATTCCTGGCCCTGAACGTTGCCCCAGACCTTTACTCCAGATTTTGAAAGTGACCAGGATCTGATAGCTCTGGAGGCCCAGTGGTCTTCTTTCCAAAAGGGCTGTCATCTGAGGGTTGCAATGTCACTGTCAGGGTCGTGGTCCTGGGAAATGGGACCAGGGGGTGGAAAATGGTTTCCTTGATTGAGTGTAGTCTGTGTTGCCTAGTGGGTGGAAAGAAATGTATTTTTAAGCTTAAAAAACATTCTTCTGTAGGATTTCCCTGAACATCTGGCTCCCCCATCTCTTGTTTCCCTCTCTTCCTGTGACTTGGTATCTATTTTATGTTATCAGAATTTTGGGGAAAATGGGAAGAAATTTTCCTTAAGGGCAGCTAGGGGCAGAAAGGCAGTGTTTAAGCAAACACATAAGTACAAGCAAATCATCCTCATTAAAAAGCTGTTCCTATAGGTTAGGTAGGACTTCTGAGTACAGGAATTAAACAGACTTGGTCCCCATGTCCCAAGAGTATGCATGTGAAGAAGATGAGTGTGATTAAACAGTTTATACTCAGGGATTTGGGGAGAGTGAAATCTTTCACAGAAACTCAATGAAGTTCCCTTGCAAACTTTCGGAGCTTGAGGATGAGCACAAGCAATTGCCTGAAGTGAGCAGCGTTACGACTCAGAGATCAGTCACTTGAACAATGGGACAAACTCCGAAGGTCTGTCGTGACCACGGCTTACCTGGAGACCCAAGCATGGCCCTGTCAGGAACACTGCTTCCGGAAGCTTGAGCCCACCCCTGCCTTTACTTGTCAGTGAGCCTGCTCCTGCAGGAGACAGGGACCTCCTGGGGTGGGGAGGTGACTGTCACCCATCACCTCTGGCTCAGAAGAGCCAATCAGAAACCACAGGATTTGGGGTCACACTTGCTGTCCCAGGTTTGGGAACCTGAAAAGTCTCTACTTAGCAAACAGTTGTTTTCCCTCTCCCGTGCCATTTTAACTGCCTGAATGACCCGTGAGGGGCCAGGTGTTCTTTCTGTGCACTTTTCTCAGGGCTCTGTGCTCTGCCCGGTCCCACCTGCTGGCTCACATGGCGGAGTGGGCCTCTTCCCGGGCCCCAGCTGCTTGCCTCACGGCAGAGATTTTAGGGACGTGTTTGTGTAACTTCCCATCTTCAGGAAAATGGTAAACACGTCTGAAGAATTCACTTAAGGGAATTGTTTTTTAAAAAATTAAGTTGGAGCTATATAAAGGAGGGAGGTTGGGAACATTTTTAATACTTTGTTTTCCTGTGCACACGCACAGTAGTAGTGCTGCAGGAGTGTGTCTCATGCCACGACCATCAAAACCCTCCTAGGTACTTCCTCAGAGGGACACGTTTGCTGTTCTCCTACAAGCAGATGTTGTTGCCTGGGCGGCAGGCCCCTTGGCAAGAACAAGAGGTGCGATGGAACCTCCCTCCTAGCCAGGGTCTCCATGGAGGTGTCCTCAATTCACATACTGGGGTTTTGAAACAAGGAAACCAGTGAGTGGAGGAGTGAGGGAGGGTGAGCATGTGTGTGGACAGGCACTGTCTAGCCCGGTAGCCAAGACTGGGGCCTTCGAGATCCTGCTAGCACATGAGCCCAGGCGCTGGGTGTCCTTCAGATCCCATGCGCGCCTCTGGGCTCACCCACAGAAGGGCCACGTGGCTGCAGCTTTACAGTCCTGACCCTGCTGGAGCAGCAGTGCACAGACAAGACAAGGTGACCCTTTACAAGTCAAGGCCACAGCCTGCCTAACAAGCAGGTTGTTTGGCCACGTCCTAGCAACTGACAGAAGGTTTGAAGTCAGGCCGATACTAAGAAAAATCAAAACCCCAGCCCAGGATTGGGAAAACAGGTAGCGGTTCCAGGCTTTTAAAAAACGATTTAAGCTCTCCATCCTGTTGTGTAAATTTGTCTTCTTTCTCCATCACTTAGCTGTGACCAGCATTCAGCTGTCCTCCAGTAAAGATGACCTACAGGGGTCCAAAGCCAGGTGGTTTCACCAGCTAACAAGCTGCCTTCCTGCGGCTTTCCGCAGGGCACCCGGGCTCATCGCGGCACGGTGTTTGAGCGGTTAAGCCCATGCAGTATTTCAGGGCTCGGGCAGAAAATGCCGGAGCACATCACAGGGCCATCGGTGGTGTCTATGGCTCCCCTTTCTGCCCCTACTCCCTGTCCTGCCTGCGCAGGACATCCGCGTTTCCTCTGAGAAATCCGTCGTGGGCTGACAGTGCTGCCGGCTGTGCGATCTCGTAAAGGGCGCGTCTTTGCTAGAAAATTATTTCTTGGACGAGAACAATCATTGATCTCTTAATCCTGGCTCTTAACAGTGGCCAAGGACTTGCTCAGCCTGTTCTTGGTCCCTCAGTGCTTTAAAATGTAAGCGGCAAAGCACTTTGTGCTGTTGAATGTGGCTCTGGTGACTTGGTGGCTCGCTAGAGGCGCTTGCTCCAGTGTTAAAGACACAGGCTCCAAGCAGAGCTCGAGCCAGTTCAGTTTTCTCTCAAGAAACCCCTTGAATAAAATACTCAGTTTTTCCCCCAGACGTGTCCAGCCAGCAGAGGCGGCTCACAGCCTCCTAAGACCCCTTCACATGACTGCTGTGGTGAAATTCCCACTCTGCATTGCGGTCTCATCAGGACCTCTGCTCCCTCTTGTCCCCAGACCTTCCCTGCCCCTCCTCCATCATCCCTCCTCCACCCCTTTCTGCCCAGGCTCACAGGCTCACTCCGGGAATACGGACTAAAGACTTTGGTGCATTGCAGCGTTTTCTCCCAGCAGCTGTGAGCACGACATACTTTCTACGCTAAGGAGGATTTTATTAAGAGAGTGCATACTAATGTCATATGTTATTGCTTTGGGCTGTATACGATGGTCCTCCTTCACACTAAAATGTACATCTTATTTTAGTACTTGCACGAGTCTGCTATGAGGAACCAATCCTACATGCCGAGGACGAGCGTGAAAGATGCCGTCATAGTTGCCAGTGGCATTCTGGCCGTCTCCCCATCCTGAAGCGTTTGCTTCAAGGAAGGCTCTTAGAACATTAGACAGTCTGGTGAGTGGTTGGCCCAGCTCCATACACCCAGTAAAACAGCCGAATGGTTCGTGCCTCACACTGCCAAGCCGCTGAATTTCAAAGGGAGCAGACCCCCGCCTGCCCGCTCCTCCACCCCTGTTCCCACACTCCACGCCTCACCCCCATGCTCTTCTCGGACCCAGGTGCACGGCGCGCCAAGTCCAGGGTGCCCGTGGCCCGTTGCTTTATTTTTCCTTTGGAATTCAGTAAGTTAATGGCTTCCCCACTAACGAAATTAGACTTTGACTCAATACCTCTCGGTGTATCAAAAGGTATTCATCTGGAACATACCGAATGTTCTAGAGGACCTGCTCTTTGCTCCAGTTTTCCCTAGGGTGTTTCTGGCAGGAAATCTTTAAAAGACATCCACCTGGGTTGATGCTAAAACTTGTCACCACCTGGAATGTAGTTATTGGTCGGCAAGATGAACATTCTCCAAATTCCCCTGGGGCTGCTTTTGTAGCCTGGTGACGCACTTGTGCCCTCTCTGTGTGGTTTATGCTTAAAAAACAGACAATGCTTTTAGATGGCTCACTGCTAGGGTCTGGGACATGCTGTCCCTGAGACACTGTGTGAAGAAAGCACCCTGAGGGGAGGGGCGAGAGGGAGCGAGGGCAGGTGCTGGTGGGGACCCGGGGGGCCCTGACGGCAGCAAGTCTGCGGGCCTGTGTTGGGAGATTCTGGGTGAAACAGAAAAGCCAACTCACTCAGTAAGATGGCTTATTTTGCTGTGACACAAATGTGTTAACTAAAGATTCTGTGGCAGAAATGTATGTTTGTGGGCAGGCAAATCAGACAGAGCCGCAGGGCCAGCCTCCTTAGCATTTTGAGATCCTATTACAGGACCCACAAACCCTGTCCACACAGGCGGGTGGTTCTTGACTCTTTAAGCAGCTTTGACAGGTCGAAAATTGCATTTGCCTAGTCATGTGACCTCAAAAGAAGTCCGACATACTTAATCCAGAAATAAGTTTCATTCGAGGGAGGCTTGCAGGTCTGTAAATATCATTTGCTTTCCGGTTAGATTGGGACGCAAAAGGTTTTCAGTATTGTTTTTTAACACTAATGATCAGTGAAGAGTATTTATGTACACATGTAATGGGCGGGGGTCGGGTCAAGGTGTTGTATGGGATGAATTCTCTTGCTGTGATGCAAATATGTAAAATAAAGATTCTGTGACGGAAATTGTGTTTGTAATCTGAGAGTCAGCGACTCCTGGTGCTTTCTCTCCTCCAGCTCCCTCTCGTGACTTTTTTCTTAGCGATTTTTGTTCATTAAATTAGTTAACTGCCTCCCACCTGCTCCCACCGACAACAGTGACACCGACTAGAGAAGTCCCAGGCACTTTGGCAGATCCATGGCAGCCACTGTTAGAATGCAAACGATGGAAAACCAATTGTAGGTTGCCGATGTCCTGCCTACGTGGGGGCAGGCAGGTGCCTTCCGAATCAGGCCCTGGGTGGGCACTGCTGCCACTTGAGGGATGGCAAAGCGCACACTGCGACAGGCTTTAGTGCCCCTCCTGCTGACATCGGTTATCAATAGCTCTGGGTTATCCCACATTGGAAGCAGAGAAATCCAGGATTCTAGACTCAAAACAGTTTTGGAATTCATTCAGTCGCACCCCCTTATTTTACTAGAAATGTTTCAATGGAGGCATATAAGATTCATCCTTTTTAAATGTGTGGTTCGTTGACTTTTGACAACTGTATATATAGTTCTGTTGCCTCTGCCATAGTCAAGATAGAACATCTCCATCATCCCGTAACGTTCTCTTTTGCCCCCTTTCTGAAACGACCACAATCAGTGCTCTGACTACACCATCGCTTAGTTTGCTGTTCTAGAACTTCCTATGCGTGGGCTCGTACAGCACGTCCTCTTTTGCATCTGGCTTCTTTGATGCAGCACACTGGTTTTGTGATTCATCCACCCAAAGCTCTGCCTTTAAAACTACACAAATTGGGGCCTAAAGAAGGTCATACCACTGCCTCCCAGCCAGTGAGCATCAGAGCTGAGATGAGAACCCAGGGCCCGGCTCCAGCCTTGCTGGAGTGATAAGGATTAAGTCAAGGCCTCGGCCCGGTGCCTGGCACAGCGAGGGCTCAGAAAACAGCGCTATTACTGCTCTTGTGTTTATGATGGTGTTAGGATGATCCTCAGGTCACCATATCATAGAACCTCAGAATGAAAAGGAGCCTTAGAATCCACGTCGGTGCTACGGTTTTCCGTGGCCCGCCCACAGCTCTTGCCCCTGGCTCTCCACAGGCCTTGCATGTCCAAGGGCGCCCATGGAACAAACCGTGAGGAGTGCGGAGCCCGGCATGAGAGACGGTGAGGCAGCTCAGCAAGGGGACAGCTTGGGAGATACAAAAGTTAGCTGGGCGTCATGGCGCGTGCCTGTAGTCCCAGCTATTCAGGAGGCTGAGGCGGGAGGATGGCTAGAGCCCAGGAGTTGGAGGCTGCAATGAGTTATGATCACACCACTGCACTCCAGCCTGGGTGACACAGCGAAACTCCTATGTCACCCAAAAAAGACTTGGAAAGGACCTCGGGATCATTTAACCCCGTGGTTCCCTGACTGTAGCCAGCATCCAAATCCCCTGTGGGGCCTGAGAATTTGAATTGCTAACAAGCTCCCAGGTGGTGCTGTCCTGGACCACACAGAAAACAGGCCCAACCCAGCTCTGTTGAGTCTCTGGTCAGTCTTCCTGCTGGCACCTGTAACGAGCTCACCTTGCACAGAGCCCCGGGTGGAGTTGCTGGGAACCAGGTGAGAGCCGGCAGGCAGGGTGCTGGGAGGGCCTGCTCTCCTGATCCATTTCATGGGGGTCCCCTTGGTGTTCCAGGTCTCATGGACTCCTTGCTTCCCCACAGCCAGAGCTTGCCCAGTGAGAACCACAGCTGTCGGGGCTGACGAAAGATGAGCTTTAGAAGTCTCGGAGCCCCCATGCTTGGCGTTAGAAAAACCTGTGCCCGTGAGTCTGGCCACAGCTTCACCCGCTGAGCCTCACGTCATTTGCTCAGTGTCATGAAGAGCCACCTGGCACAAAGTGAGTCCTCAGCAAATGAGAGCCCTTCAGTGCATGCGCCTGTCCCTTGGGCTGGACTTCATTCAGCAAGACCACTTCTGTGGGTGACAGGTAGTTTCAGAATGTTCCCTCTAGGCAGGGGTTTGCTGAGGTTTCCATCGCTGGGGCCTTGACTGCATGCACACCGACCAGCCCAGAACTCCAGCGTGAGGCCCAGGAGACTAACCTGACCTGCTGGCCCAGAGATGGGGGTGACATCAACCCAGTTTACCGAGTCACTTACACGGAGTAATGTTCACAGGTACCAGGCCAGGGCAGAGTAAGTGCTTGGGAAATACTGCATACTGGAAGAGCAGTTCTGTAACAGGAGATCTAGAAGCCAGCTCCACCACGGACACACATTCCAAGGGTGGACACTTCTTCCGTGGTGCAGGAGTCCTGTCACAGCATGGGTCATCTCGGGCTGGTCCATTCTGATCCGCAGCTGTCACTGATGGAAAAACATAATCGTCAACAAATACAGTCTGGTAGGCAAAATCTTTGAAGTCAGAGAAATAACTAACTAACAGGGTCCCGAGTACCAAGAGTCTGGGGGCTCTGGGTGGTTCTGATCAAACAGGCAGTGAGCCTAAGTCCGGAGCAGATGTCCACCTGGTCGCCTCCTGGGTGCCAGGACTCTGGGTAAGTCCTTCCAGCCCCTCCTCAGGCCCCTTAATTATCACGCCTGCTTTTGGGTGGCCTTCCCATCACCAGGAATCTGTCAGATGCAGACAGATAGCTGCACACTCCCTCAGGCTAGTAACGAGGAGGCTGGGAAGCGGTTCCCATATGGAGAAAAAGTGCCGACTGCCTCCCCCAGGCCTGCACCAGCCGGATCTCCTGCGAGGGCCGGGGTTTCTGGGAATTCGGCCTGAGCCGCTCAGCACTGCGCCTGCGCCCACGAGGAGAAGCTTGCTCAGCACTTTGGGCGCTGGCTGTTAGGAGGTCGGCGTGACCCACGGGGAAGTGCGCCTTCAACTGCTCCTTCCCAGTTCGCAAGGAAATGCTCTCCGTAAAAAGGGGGAATCTTCTCATTAAAACACATCCTTAGGAACTGAGCTTGTGGCCCCAGTCGGCCCGCTGCCGAGGGTTGAACATCGTTCTCAACAGGCCTAGTATTGGGGGGGCGGCAGAAGCAGTGAGGAGGTGGGAGAGCAGTATCGGGGTGCAGAGTGGGGACGAGAGGCAGCATCGGGCGGGGGCATTTCCTCCACTCCCCCCAACTCCTGAGCCGAGAGTTCAGAATAGGGAACACAGGTGGGCAGAACAACAGGAACAAAATTTGGACTACGGATCAATGAAAACAAAAGCTGTGGTCAGCAGAGATGGTGAGCATTGCAAAAACACCTTGTTTACTCCAGTGTGGGGAAGCCCCTCGGGGGACGCCTGCGCAGATGGAGGGCAGAAGTGTCCTCAAGTAACTCCGACTTCATCTTACCATCATTACCATAAATTACTACCCCTCGAATGGGCTTTGGAAGCCGTGACACATCCAGGCCCGAACAAATAAAGTAAAAAAACTCCCCCGCCCGCTGGAGGGGAGGAGGCAGCATCCTCACGGGTCGGGGAGACGCAGTGCAGGAAGGCGGAAAGAAACGGGGAGCCCAAAGAGACCCCGGAGCCACTGTCCGCTTGGACGTGTGCCCACTCCGACCCCTTCCGAGTGTACTGTCGTCTGTTTGCTTAAATAACTTTGCTGATTATCGGTCCCTTTTAACAGCCCGCTTCCATGTCTGTTTGGGAGTGTGTTTGCTAAATAAAACTTTTCTGCTCATGCTTCCCTGCTTTGGCATTCGGTCTCAGTTCTTTGTTCTTGGACACAAGGACCGAGGAAGATCACATGCTGGTAACACTCCCTCCTGCTCTCCCACTTTTCTGGGTTTTGTTTTATTTTGTCTTTTGAGACAGGGTCTTGATCTGTCTCCCAGGCTGGAGTGCAGTGGCACAATCATAGCTCACTGCAACCTCGAACTCGTGGCCTCAAGTGATGCTCCCACCTCAGCCTCCCGAGCTGCTGGGACTACAGGCAAGAGACACCACCCCTGGCCAGCTCCCACCTTTCCCAGGATCTTGCTGTTGCTCAATCCCCCCACTCTGCGTCTTCACGCTCTCCACTTTGCCTGGCCCCTTCCCTCAGCAGTAAAGCTTATCCAAGTTTTTCCCATTAAAAAAAGAAGATTCCCCGGACAGCAGCAGCCTTCCCTCCTCTTCTAGGCCAAACCCTTCCCAGTCTGCCTCTGTACCACCCAGCTAACGCCAACGCACTGCGATCTGGTTTCCGGCCTGCCACAGTCGGCTAAAGTTACCTACAGCCTCTGATGGTTTCCTTGACTTTAGCAGCTGGTGACACAGCAGGACATCCTTTCCCTCTTGAGAGGCTCACCGCCCCCTCCTCACACTCTGCACCAACCCAGTCCGACTTCCTGTGGTTTTCCTGGCTGGTAGGCAGGTAGGCAGGCAGCTGCTCCGCTTCCTGTGTCCGTCCCTCCGGTGCTGCGTTCCTGGGCGCTGGGCCGTCTCCCCCATTCTCCATCTCTGACATCCAGGATTTTACTTCAGCCTAGAGCTCTGAGCTCCTGATTGCTCATTTGGCTGCCTCCCGGGCTGTGTTAAAGGCACATGGAAGCCACATTTTCCAAATGGAATGAGCACACCCCTCCCCAGCCCTGGGGGAAAAGCCCAGCCCTTGTCCTGGCTGTTTCCCTTTCCCCATCCCCATCCCAGGACTAGGTTCAAGTCCACCCACTTCTCTCTCTCACTGCTACCACCCAGGCCAGCCACCCCACCCCTTGTCTGCATGGTGGCCTGGCCCCCGGCCGCTCCCTGCTTCCAGCCTATTCTCCCTGTGTTAGCTTTTCAAAAGTGCCTGCCCTGTGTTAGGCACAGAGATACAGATGTGAGCACGGATGCAAGATCAATAAACAAAATCATTTGTTTTTCTATACATTTGTTATAAACAGTCCTAAAATAAAATTAAGAAAACAACTCCATTTACAATAGCATAAAAAAATACTTAGGAATAAATTTAACAAATGCAAAGCTTATACTCTGAAAACTATAAAATATTGAAAGAAATTAAAGATCTAAATAAATGGAAAGATCCATATTCACGGATCAGAAGACAAGATTGTTAAGAGGGCAATATAAATTGATCTACAAATTCAATGCAATTCCTATCAAAATCCCACCTGGCTTCTTTGCATAAATTTGCGAGCTGATCCTAACATTCATATTCGAATGCCACGGATCCAGAAACAATGTTGCGAAAGAACCAAGTTGATGAACTCACTTCTCAATTGTAAAACTTACTACAAAGCTACAGTAATCAAGAGAGTGTGGCACTGGCAGATGGATAGACATATAGACCAATAAAATAGAATTGAGAGTCTGAAAATAAAGCCATACATTTATGGTCAGTTGGTTTCAACCAAGGTGCCAAAACAATTCAATGGGGAAAGAACAGTCTTTTCAACCAATGGTGTTAGGAGAACTGGACATCCACATACGAAAAATGAATGTGTACTCCTGTCTCACACCATATTCAAAATTATCTCAGAATGGATCATCCACCTAAATGTAGGGGCTGAAACTATCAAACTTTTAGAAGGAAACACGGGGGGACATCTTCACGCCCTTGTATCAGGCGACAGTTTCTTAGATGTGTTACCAAAGCACGAGCAACAAAAGAAATATTTTCCCCCGTTACGTGGGTTGCCTTGCACACTGTCGACAGTGTCCCTCGATGCACACAAGTGTTTAATCTTGACGAAGTCCAATTTATTGGTTTTTCTCTTTTCTTGCCTATCTATGCTTTTGGCATTATATCCAAGAAATCGTTGCCAAATCCAATGTCATGAAACTTTTTCTCTGTGTTTTCTTTGAAGATTTTTATATTTTTAGCTCTTATATTAGAAGTTTGATCCATTTTGAGTTATTTTTGCATTTGTAAGGCATTTTTGCATTTTGTAAGGCAAAGGTCCAACTTCATTCTTTCCCATGTGGATATCCAGTATTCCCAGCAACCTTTGTTTGCAAAAACTGTCCTTTCCCCACTGACTGGTCCCGGTTAAATAAAACGTGGCATAACCATACCCTGGAATATTACTCCACAATAAAAAGAATAAGGTACTTTACATACCACGGCACGGATGAAACTAGAAAACACGATGCTAAATGCAAGAAGCCAGACACAAGAGGCCACGTACTGTGTGGTTCCGCTTCCATACAATCTCCAGTTTCCACTTGTCCATAAAAAAAATCTAAGTAGACACGTGTCCAGAATAGGCAAGTTATAGAGACAGAGCAAACTAGTGGTTGCTTAGAGCTGGAGGACTGGGCTTGCGAGGGGCAAATGCTAAGGGGTATGAGGTTTCTTTTGGGGTGATGAGAAATGTTCTAAAATTGTGGTGATGGTTGCATAACCCTGTGAATATACTAAGAACCATTGACATGGACATTTTAAATGGGTGAATTGTATGGTATGTGAATTATCTCTCTCTAAAGCTGTTTAAAAAAATAGACAAGACAACAGAGACCTGAGCTGAGAGGTGCCCTGGCTGGGTGTGGTCAAGGAGGGCTTCACGGAGGAAGCGCCATCCATCCCTCCTGCACAGGATGAGTTAGCTTGACAATGTGCGTGGTGTTCAGGCAGGAGGAACAGCAGGTGCCAAGGATAGTGGTGACAGAATGTCACGGGGGGACAGTTCTTGGCTGCCTTTCCGGCCTTCAGCCCCTCTTCCCTACTCCCGACCGGACCTCAGATTCCTCAGACCTGTGGCTTCGGTGGGACTGGTCCCCTCCTAGCTCTAGGCTTGGGCCTTGATTGGTCCAGGCCAATCCACACACCCCTCGTCTCCCCACACCCTACACTGATTGGTCCAAGAATAGACAAATGACCCCATTTGGGCCAATCTGGGCCAATGAGACCCAGTTCTGGAGTCTTGGTTGGCAGGGTGGGGGGAGGGGAAGAAGTGGGTCACTTTCCCCAAGGCGTGAACCCCCAGCAGGAAGCCCGATGGCGGCCTGCAGCAGAGTGGCCCCGGCCCTGAGGACACAGAGCCAGAGCCGAGCGAGGAAAAGCAATTCTCACAGCCTGTGAGCCCTGGGTAGAGCCTCGCCTAAAGACAGATGCTGCCGGACTCTCGAGTTCCAAATGTTCCCTTTTTATTAACACCGTAGCCAGCGCCGGCCAGGTTTTGTGCTGCTGTGAAGCGCTTCGCATATAACTGCTCCGACAGAAGGATGCAGGGGGCATCCGGGCGCCTGGGGTGACTTCACAGTCCCCGGAGCATCGGGAAGCTCCCCAGAAAACGTCAGGGCAGCCTTGTTCGCGAAGGAAGGGGGGCTGTCACAGGAAGGAGGACTGGTGCCAGCGTCCTTCCTGAGAGTCTGAGGATGACGCTTTCACCGTCAGTGGCTTCGGCAGCTTGTCACGGAGGGCCCCACCCCAGCCCCACCCTGACAGCACCCCCGAAAGTCTTGGCCCCGGAGCCCAGGGGTGCTGTCTCCCGGCCGAGTCCTCTCCGCCCCGCACTCTGGGCTTTGGAAGCAACAAACCTCCCAGGACTGAGCCTGGAATAAAGTCGATTCTATTGGTTTTGAGGAAAATCTCGTTTGTTTCATCCCACATTCCCGCTCGGCCTCCTCTGCCCTCCCTGCTCTATGCGGGTTTGCCTCTGTCTGCTGCCTTCCTGCTGCCCAGCCCTCATAAAATCTATCAGCGGGTGGCCAGTTGCTTTTTAATCACGTTTTACCTCGGTGCCATGAGTCTCTCCGGGCCCTTTGGAACCGCTCTTAACCGGGAGCGTGGGAGCTCCCGCGCCGGGCGGTTCCGACGGCTATTACCAAGGCTGTTTTACCCCTCTGGGGGCCTGCTGGGAGCCTCGTCCCGGCGGCAAGGCAGGGGGGGCGGCCAGGGCGCTCAGGCGGCAAAGGGCCTAAGTGCAGGGCCCTCTCCACCCGCAGCCTTGAGGCTAAAGGCCAAGCCTCGCCCTCCAGCCTGTGGACTGTCAGAGACAGTTGGAAACAACTGGCCCCCGAAGTCAATCCCAAGCCAACAGCCAGCTCCTCTAAACAAAGGGGCCAAAACCTGCACATTCCCTTCTCTCTAGTCTATTTTCCTTCTGTCCCCCCGGCCCTCTGAAGGGCACCCGGTCGCTGGCAGGGCCCTGCGATCAGCTTGGTGTTGACAGGTATCTTAGTCTGTTTGCTGCTATAACAAAATACCACAAAGCGGGTGGTTAACAAACAACAGTGTATCACCACTCACGGTTCTGGAGGCTGGAAGTCCAAGATCAAGGCACTGGCGGAGGCCGTGTGTGGCGAGGGCCCGTTCCTCACAGCCGTCTTCTCTCCGTGACCTCAAGTGGCAGGGTCTCTCTGGGCTCTGATCCCCTTCACCAGGGCCCCACCTCATCACCTAACCATTTCCCAAAGGCCCCACCCCCTAGAACCATCATCTTGGGAGTTAGGATTTTAACATATGAACTCCGGGGGGGCAAAAAACTCAGTCCTCGCAGCGCGATTCTTTAGGTGGAGCAGGGCTGGGGGGCAAGGGCTGGGAGAGGCCAACCCCAGAGGATGCCCCCCATTTCTGCCCCTTCCTCCTTTCTGCCCCAACCACAATCAGGTATTACTGGCCCTGCTGGACAAGGGTGGGAGCTGAGGGGCTTCTCCACTTCCCTACCCCCACATTTAACCCCTGGGGGGTGCAGAGGGAGAGGCCCTAGGTGCATTTCAGAGCCCGGAGAGCAGATAGCATTCTTTTGCTTCATTGAAGCCCGGGGAGGCTGTCCCAGGCCCCTGCCCTGCTGCAAGTCCAGGACTCCACCTCACCCTCTGAACTCTCAGCCCTGTGCCTCCCACCTAACTGAGGAGCTTTTCCTGCATCCTAATTTAAAACATTCTGCCTCCTCTCTGCAGAATCCACATGCAGCCGCCTGACCGCCAGCAGTGGGGTTGGTCTTCAGAGGCCGGCAGGAGTCCTGGGCTGAGCTCATAGCCCTGGGCTGGGACACCCGGCCGGCTGGGTGCCACCCATTGTGGACGTCCCCCAGCCACAGCTGGCAGGAGCAGGGCAGCACCACTGGCACAACAGCAAATGAATGATGCCTCGGTGGCGACTGAGAATGAAGGTTTTAAAGATCAGCTGCAACTGACAGTCACTAGTTGCTGGACCCCAGGAAAGGGCCGTC
The DNA here is from genome assembly GCA_963575035.1 of Avahi laniger. Classification (NCBI taxonomy): domain Eukaryota; kingdom Metazoa; phylum Chordata; class Mammalia; order Primates; family Indriidae; genus Avahi; species Avahi laniger. The sequence goes on along the minus strand of CAUYSK010121638.1, from coordinate 9,557 downwards.
AGGCTCCCTCCGGGAAACTCCAGGAGCTGGGGGGGGCCCAGGTCCTCCCAGAGCTGCTCGGAGGAAGAGGGTATGGGGTGGAGGGCAGGTAAGGGGGGGCTCACTTATCCATGTAGCAAGTGCTTGGTAGCCCCAGACACGTGGACCCCTCCTGTCTCTGCCAGTCCTGGTGAGGTGCCCACCAAACTGGGCAGAGTGACACTGGGGGTCTCAGCAGGGCACACATCTCTTCATAGCTAGATTTGGGGATTTTTTTTTGCACTATGTAGTGAGCCCAGCGAGTGACAGGCGCTCACAGACTGGGGGGCCAGGCGAGTCTGACTTTTATCCCTTATGGCTGATTACCCGCTGTGTGACCCGGCCCCAGCTCCTCAACCTCTCTGGGCCTCACCGCCCAATTTACAGGGTCCTGCGAGGGCTCAGCACACTGGTGTATGGAAGGCACTCGGCGCACTGCCTCACACGCTGCCTGGTGCACGCAAGGCGCGATAAGCGGTAGCTGCCGGTGTTGCCGCTGGACTAACTCTTTACCACGTCTACACCAAGTTCAAATTGGAAAGCAAGGGAAGCTGAAGGACTCCAGAGAAGGCAGCGTGTCCTGCTTTCCATCCTGGTCTGTTCCGATGCCCCAAGACTGGACCCCAACTTAGACCTGTTACAGAACACAGCGTCTCAGCTTGAGGGAACCTTGAAGCCCCTCGTTGTACGGACAGGGAAACTGAGGCCCAGGGAGTAAGAGTGATTGCGCAAATCTGCACCAGAAGTTTGTGGGCCTGGAGCCCAGGACAGTAGCCTGGGCACTGCTGGATTCGATGGCTGACCTCAAGGATGGGCTTCATGTCATAGCCGAAGAGGCGTCGGGGGTGGGAGGCTGAAGAGTCAACACCACCCCCTCAGCGGTGTTGTCCAAGTCTCTGCTCTCGGTTGGGCAAGGGGCAGTCAGCAGCAACGGGACACACGCAGCCTGTCCTCACGGCGGGGCCCCTGGGTCAGCTCAGAGATAACTGGCACATGTAGCCGAGACCCCAGGGGAGCGGGACCAGGCCCCAGAGGCCCTCTGGGGCTCTCCTAGGACCTGTCCCTTGGATCTGCCCAGGGGAGTCCTCGCCCCAGCCCTGGCCTGGGCTCTCCCCGCTGGGGAAGGCAGCGGGCATCACATAATGAGCTGGGGGCAGGCCGGGCGGTGGGCAGCTCCCCGGCACCCGGCATGCTGGTGGGCTGGTGGGCTCCAGGGTCTGGGCCCTTCCTCCCAGCTCCTGCTCTGAGCGTCTCTGAGCTTGGCCCTCAGAGAGCCCTCTGGTTGCTGGAGGCTCAGCTACAGGAATAAGGCCCGAGCATCCTCCCCCATAGGGGAAGCAAGTCTGGGTCCTCATTTTTCCCATCCGTAAGGGGAGCACATTGGCCCTGGTAATCTTCAAAGTGGGGCTCCCAGCTTGGAGGCTTCTCCAATTCTGTGACAGATGGTATTTGGGGCGCCTTCCCAGCCCCCTTTGCTGAGGGTGGACCTCTGAAGCCATAACTACGTGATCCCACCCTCGCTGGCCGTAGCTGATGAGACCGTGCCAAACACCTGGCTCCTGTGGGCCAATCAGATCCTTCCTCCCGGCCTCGGCTTTGTGATCGGCCAGTCTGTCGGTGAGCAGGTGAGACCAGCTGGGGCAGAGGAGCCGGGGAAGCTGTCTGCAGATAGAAACCGCCCCAGGCAGACAGGGTCCTGGGACTTCCCTCCACCAAAGCACCCAAGTTACTTTGAGGGACACTCCCCTGCCCCACTGGAGCAGCCTTGGCGGAACCATCCAGCAAGCTGCCCTGCCACCCGCATCCGGTGTGGGCCTGTGACCCCCGCATGGCCCCTCAGACAGTCTCTCCCAGGACTGAATTTTGAGCAGAGGCCGCAGAGAGGGAGGGTGGTCAGACCCGACGGCTGTGTCCCACAGCGGCAGCCGGAAGACACTGTGCCCTCGCTCCCGCCATGTAGACCCCAGACCCTGGAGATTCCCAGGCCCTGCCCTCCTCAGCCCCTTCTCCAGCTGTCCCGTCAGTCCCTGAGTGCTTCGGTACCTACGTTGCCAATTCTGCTGCCACGAGCTGCCTTGCGTCTCTGTTGTAGGCAACCTTGGAGCCGGGGTCTTAGAGACGGGGCCGGCCCCCACCCAGCAGCTGTTCTTACCGCGGGCCCAGGCTGGCTCTCCTGCCTCTCACAAGTGCCCCTTTTTGCTCCCGGCTGGGGAGTGTCCGGCCCTGCAAGCACAGCTTTCCTCACCCCCAAACACAGATGAGAACCGCCAGCGAGGCTGGAAACGACAGCGCCGGATAACACAGCCGGCCCCTCTCCGCCTCCGGACAGGCTTTCACTCAGCTCACTGCTGCCCCGTGCTGGGACACCAGGACACTCACGGGCAGCCATCCACTTCTAGAAAGCCTCACTGCAGCCTGATACCACTGGGGAAGGTGAAGTCCAGGGGGTGCGTCCTCCCCAGGTGCCGAGAGGCCTTGAAGACCAGAAGACACTGCTGCTAATGGTTGTCCTATGGCCCGACGGTCACGGGCTCCCTGGAAAGGGAGCAAGCACAGAGATCCCCTATCATGGGCAGGGTGCCTACGAGGGCTGGGGAGGCTTGGTCCCCAGGCCAGATGGAAGGGCTCCGCGTCCGTCTCTGGACAAGCGGCCGCGTGTTCGTTCACGGATCCACTTGCTCCGCTGCTCCGGGGAAGCACAGCTCCTCCTGTGGCGGCATGGACCACTTTGAGCCCACAAACAGCCCCGTGAGGCAGTGGGCAGCCCAGGGCACTCCACCCCCACTTACAGCTGAGGAGACCGAGGCCCAGAGGCCACACGCCGGGCCCCAGGGCCCGCAGCCAGGGCTGGCACTCAAACTCTTAGTGCAGGGGCCTTTCCACAGAAAGTCTAATTAAATGATTTCTTTTTCTTTGTCAATAATTATTATAATAATACTGTTAAAATATGATCAGTAATAATAATAATTGCCAATCTTTACTGACTATGCTAAGTATTCTACACACATCACTTAATGCTCATAACCACCCCAGGGAGTGGGGGTACTTTTATTATCCCCACTTTCCAGATGAGAAAACTGAGGCTCTAAGCAACTTACCCAAGGCCACACAACCACTAAGTGCAGTCAGGCTCCAGGACCTGTGCTAACCGCTGTTCCACCTGCTTCCCTCCGCAGGGAGGAAGGGACTGGCCACTTACACAGCCTCCTACAAACGAGGATTGGCCAGAGGGCCCAGGGAGGGCGCGACCGCCGTGGTGGACAGCTCTGATGTGGAGGGACAGCCAGCTTCTGAGCGGCTGAGTAACTTACTCCAGGGGAATTGCAACCTGCTGCCGGGCACGCGAGAGGGTAGGAAAGGCCGCAGGGTTCTCCCGAAGGGAGCGCTGACACCCGAGCCAGGCCGACTCCTCCTCTCCGTGAGTGTGGCCGACTGTCATGGATCAGGCCACTCTGCAGCTGAGCCCGTCTTGCCTCGGATCCTTCCAAACCCAAGGGTCCTGCAGCCAGTGCCCCCGGCTGGAGTTGGCGGCCGCTGATGCCTGTTGTGGGGACACGGAGAATCGGAGAATCGGCTCAGCTGGCCCCAGCACGCGGCACCCTCCCCGTTTGGCCCTCACGCCGGGGTTCACTGTCGTCCCACTCACTGTGAGGGGCTGCCGTCCTTACCCCCCAACATCTTCTCCCAGGGTAGCAGGAACTTGTCCAAACAACGGGCTCCTCATGGCGATTCGCGGGACACGGGCCTGCAGAATGCTAAGAGGAGCTTAAAAACGGTCCGCAGCCGTAAGCGCGTAAAACACGAACTTAGATAAAACCGCTTTACTTCCCGCGGGACTTCAGCCTTTGCTACGCCAATGCGCGCTGGGACTTAGCAAGAGGAGGGTTGCAGTAGCGACGGCCCCTAAAATTATCTGACCAGGAAACCCTTCTTCCCACGGGACGTGTATACCATGGAAACTGGTTTTTCTTCAGGAGATGCCGGATTCTATACTTCTGACCTTTTTTTAATTTAGGGAACAAAATATGATTAAAACCAAAATACGCAACAATGAACCCGGATGTTTTTCCTCACACAGCTGAGACATCCTACGGGTTTTTGAAACCTTTTTGTACGTCATGTATGTAAACAGGTCTGTAAACAGCATGTGAACACATTTCCATCCACGCTATAACTTAATATTATACACGGGATTCCAAAGTACGGACAGGCCGGTCCCTTATATTGGGATACGTCAGTTCTTCCCTCGCTGTCGCTGTTACAAACGCTGCTGCAGTAACGTCTCTGAGGCTAAACAGTCGCATAGGTCTCTCGTCTTAGGATAAATTCCTGGAGTGGGATTGCTGAGTCAAAGTGGGTATTTTTCGCCAAGCTGTTCTTCAGAGAGGCTGGACCAGCTCGCGCCCTGCATGGCCGTGTCCAGATCCCATTTTCTAGCTCCTTTGCCAACATTGGGGCGATCATTGACTTTTTCTTGCCAGTTTGTTTTGTGCTCTTTGGTGACTTGTGGGGCATAGCTCTCCTGTGAACTGGCCACTTGCATCTGCTCCTGGTCTGCTGCCCTCTCAGGTCCCTTCCCGGGCTTTCTGTGGAGGGCTTCATCTTTTTTTTATTAGCTTAGAAAGCTCGTAGTAGGTTACAGATGTTAACTCTTTGTCATGAGTTTGGGCAAAGCAATTTCCATCTTTATAAACTCTTCCCCCATAAGACCAGATTTGTTTATGAGATGGGAGGTGATTTGCCAAAAGCCACACAATGCATGAGTGACGGGCCCAGGACTAGGCCTGGGCCTCAGGGTGTCTTGCTCCATGCTGAGGGTTTGGTGGGATCCCCCTGATCCCCCTCCACTGGGCCACACTTCAACAAAGCCCTTACCCCAGCCCTGGTGGCTGGCTCCCCTGGGCTCACTCTACCTGCCTCCCTGTACACACCCAGACCTGGGGGACAGGAAGACTTCCGCGGGACCCTCCTCCTTCGGTCACATGAAGTGCTGTCAAACGGAAGGGCCAGGTGCTGTGCGCGCAGGTGTACAACGGGGGCAGGCGGTTAAGCCCAGCTGGGGAGTTCAGGAAGGCTCTGTGGAGGAGGTGACGTTTAAACGGAGGCTCGAAGGGATAGCCAAGGCAGCTCTGTCCAATAGAGTGTGACCACACCTGTAATTTTAAATTTCCTGGTCGGTGCATTAGCCAAGAAAAAAAAAAAAAAAAGAAAAGAACCCCAAAAATCAGGTTAAATTAATTTTAATAATATATTTTATTTAACTCATTATATCCCAAACACTCTCAGTTCAATATGTAATCAAAATGAAAATACAGGCCGGACATGGTGGCTCACACCTGTAATCCCAGGTCTTTGGGAGGAGGTCCAGGTGGGAGGATTACTTGAGGCCAGGAGTTCGAGGTTGCAGTGAGCTGTGATTACACCATTGCACTACAGTCTGGGTGACAGAGTGAGACCCCGTCTCTTAAAAAAAAAAAAAAAATATATATATATATATATATGAAAAATTATTATTGACAAAAGAAAAAAGAAATCATTTAATTAGACTTTCTGTAGAAAGGCCCCTGTGCCAGGAGTCTGAGTGCCAGCCCTGGCTGTGGGCCCTGGGGATTGGCATGTGGCCTCTGGGCCTCGGTTTCCTCAGCTGTAAGTGGGGATCGAGGTGCCCTGGGCTGCCCCCTACCTCACAGGGCTGTTCCTGGCCCTTGACACAGGCCTCCTCCTGAGAGCAAAGAGAAGCATAGCTGGAGATCCTTACCGGGGGGTTTGCACTGAAAACTGTCCCCTGGCTGTGCTATGGGGATTCGAGAAGGGGCAAGAGAGACTTGGGGAAGAACCTCGTAGGTGGCTCTTGCGGGGGTCAGTGGTCGAGCCTCAAGAGGCAATGGTGGGGATATTTAGGGAACGAAACCCCCGGACGAGATGTGGTTGATCGGAGACAGAGGACAGGCCTTCCCTGGGAAGCGTCAGACTTCTGGCTGGAGCCTTTGGTCCGGGAGGGGCCGTTTGTTAGGGGAAGGATTCTTTGGTGGGGGGACTGTGAAGAGTCATATTTCGGGCTGTTGGCTGTGAGATGCCTATGGGACACCCAAACGGACGCACCAGTAGGGACTGGATGGGCGCACGGACTAAGCCTCGGCCGAGGGAAGGGGCCACGCTCTACATCTGGCTGGGGAGGTAACTGCAGCTCAGGGTGCAGCGATTTAGGGGAACACTTAGCCAGACTTTGCCCCCACTGTGTGTGTAGTTTTTCCTCCATGGGCTTTCTAGAATAACTACTGAGCAAGCTTCTGAGGTCACTCTTTGGGGGAGCTTACAAAACAAGAGAAGGGACTCCGCTGAAAGGCGAGGGAGGGCTGGAGGCTGAGTGGAATGCAGACGGCCAGGCGGCTGCAGCGTCCTTAAACTCAGCTCACCTGCAGCCAGGCCTGGGGATCTGGGTCAGCACAAGCTCCTGGGGGCGTCTCAGTGATTCTGGAAGGCCTGTCCCTTGGGCTGTCTGCATTCACAAGGCATGTGAAAACAGTCTGAATAAAATACAGAGGACATTGTTGAATTAGATTGTGGTAATGGCTGTACATCATAGCGAATACACTAAAACTGCTGGCTGATGGATTTTATGTGAATTATTAGATATCTCAATAAAAATGCAGATGAGAGAAGAAAATAAAAACGACTAATAGGCATGGCACTCCGGGAAACCGAGGCGGGAGGATTGCTTGAGGTCAGGAGTTCGAGACCAGCCTGAGCAAGAGCAAGACCCCGTTTCTACTAAAAATAGAAAACAAAAATTAGCCAGGCAACTAAAAATAGGAAAAATTAGCCGGGCATGGTGGCGCATTCCTGTAGTCCCAGCTCCTGGGGAGGCTGAGGCAGGAGGATCGCTCAGGAGTTTGAGACTGCAGTGAGCTAGGCTGATGCCACAGCACTCTAGCCTGGGCAACAGAGCCAGACTGTCTCAGAAAAAAAAAAAGATACATAATCTCACCTTTACTGATGACTGATATAACCTGCTTTTTTTCTGAGCGTAGAACTCAACATCCTGCCTTTGGTGTGTCACAGACATCTCAGATCCGACATCTGAACTGTGACCCTTCTCCAAACCTGGTCCTCCTCAGGTGAGCCCACCTTGAGAAATGTGTCCCTCCATCAGGTGCTCCAGGCTGCACCAGGGAGCCGCGTGACCCCAGGATACACTCTCCTGCCTTCCCCCTCTCCTTCCGCACCACCCCCACCCCAATCCAACCTGCTGCCACTCCGGGCTTCTCTACGTCCCTGCCCTCGCCCCGCCCTCCAATTCGCACAGCAGCCAGGAGGATCCTTGCAACCTGTGAATCCGGCCGTGACACCCCAACCTGAAGATGGGCTGCACACTTTTTTTCGCTCAAAATCCAAAGTCCTGTGGCAGAAGGAACAGACCTCTGCTCTTGGAGAGAGACCAGGACATCAGAGAATGAATTGAGCCCTGTGTCCCAGGTGGCTCCGGCTTAGGCATTTTCTGCTGATGTGGGTGGGGACCCTTTAGGCTGAAAACCAGGTCAAGAAAGAGGAGCTGGCTGGTCTCAAGCTGTCACTGTCATCCGGCTGGGTCCTGGTCCCTATACTGGCTGTCTCCTCCCAGGCAGGATGCTCAGGCCAGTCTGGTCAACTCTGAGCCCCTCACTGTGGGTCCTTCACTGGTGTCCAGTGAAGGTCCAGTGAGTTGGTCCTCAAGGTTGGGGCATCCTGCTCCCGAGTCTAAACCAGACTCCCAAGCTGTGGGCCCAGCCCAAGTCCATGGGACCCATGCCCTCCCCACATCCCTGCAGAATGGGCCAGCAAGTATGCCCCCATCTGAAACAGCCTGGGGCCCGGGGCTCGGCCTGGCAAAGCCTTCGGGGGAAAGCTGGAAGGAAGAGGGTATGTTTGGGGGTAGGAGAGCCCTGGCCGGAGTTCCTCTGAGTTTCCTGGGCCTCCTGAGGTCTGATCACCGAGCAAAGCGGAGAGAAAGAGACCCTGCCCACCGCCTCACCCCTGCTGGCCCAGAGGGAGGGCTGCCTCACCCTCCCCTGCTCCCCCACCAGGACTCCCAGGATGGGTGTCATTCCTGTTCCAGTCCCTCGCTTATTCACAGAGGTTTGCTGAGTGGCTACTGCACCTCACGTGGCCTTTTAGGTGCTGGCGATACCCCTGTCCTCGGGGAGAGTGTGCTCCAGTGGAGACAGCAAAACCAAGGGAACAAAACCCAGGTCAAGCTTGTGACAGAGCCTAGGAGAGAAAAATCTGGCTGGGAAGGACGACAGGAAGGTGTCACAATGTGCTGACATTTTAGATGGGGTGGCCAGGGAAGGCCACACTGGACTCTTTCTCTAGACCCTCCAGGCCAATCCACTTCCCTCCGTCCATCCTGGTGGACGCTGCATGGACAGAGTCCATCCTGGCCTCCACTCAAAGAAACCGAGAAGGCAGATCTAACCCTCACTCTCCTGCAGAAATCCCTTCTTGGGCGCTGGTGAGCAGAGGCCCAGGCCTTGGGCAGAGGGGGTGCACGGCCCTGGCCCCACTGGCCTTTGCCCTTCTCTCTGGCTCGGACCGTGCCCGCTGCCTGAGCTGGGGCCCTGCTGCTGGAAGGGAGCTCTCCCTCCCGCGTTCAGGCCTCCTTGCCTCCTCCAGGGTGTCTGGGCCCCAACACTTTCCCAACGCCCCCCTTCCTCACCCTGGGCTTGGAGATCACCTTCCCCCCGGGACCCGAGTAGGTGTCCCCCACCGCCACATGTGACTTTCTGCCCAGCAGTGTCCGCCCTGTGAGGGCTGGGACGGCGCTGTGTCCCAGCGCCCGACAAATCTATGTCGAATGAATGAATTTCACCGGGCAGGGACTTGGCCTCATTCACATCAGCTCTTCCGGGCCCTCCCCGTCCCGCTCGCCGCGGAGGGGGCTGGACCGCCGGGGACCCGTCCGAGGAGGGGGTGGTGGGGGTGACCTCCCCGCCCCGGACGCGACGCGGAGAGGGGGCGCCCCTCCGGCGGGCCTGGCCCGCGCCTCGCGGCCCCGCTTCTGTGAGCGGAGGCCCGGCCGGGCGGGTGCGGGGCGGGAGGTGGCGCCGGGCGCTGAGTGGCGGCTCCGGGTCCACCCCTGGCGCGCCGGTGCGGGCGGGAGGCGGGAGGCGGGGAGCGCAGGGGCGGCGGCGACGGGAGCGCAGCAGCGAGCATGTGCCGCGGAGCCCAGTAACCAGGGACGACCGGGCAGCAGCGCGCGGCGCCGGCGCCCAGCCCAGCGCAGCTCCGCGCCGCGGCGCCCGGACCGCCCGGGCCTGCCGAGCGGCCGCCCCGCGCCCCGGCGCCGCCAGCCCCGCCGCGCAGCGCGCAGAGCCCCGCGCCCGGGCCGCGCGGGCACGGCCAGACAAAGGCGCGGCCCCGGTGCGGGGCGCGGCGGCCCGGCGGGGGGGGTGCGGGGGGGGTGGGGGCGCGGGGCGCTGCGTGGGGGCTCGGGGTCCACCCCGGGCGCGCGGGGGCGGGGGGGCGGGGGGAGGCGGGGAGCGCAGGGGCGGCGGCGACGG
>CAUYSK010121635.1:0-10771 GCA_963575035.1 Avahi laniger | reverse complement strand
AGTGGCTAAGGATGGAAAACAAAGTGATCAAGCCGAAACTGATTGTTTCTTATAACTGATTGTTTAAACTTTCCAGCTGCCTTGCCTATGGTTGAAGTTCTACTGTGCTTGTTTAACTGGAGAAAGAATGGTCCTTAACCTAACTAATACTATCTACTTCTGTAAACCTGCTTGCTTAAAGATTATGATCAGTCTCTCATAACCGGAGTAGGTGGTCCAAGGCAGGTCCGGGACCCCACGGTTATGGAATGTATAATGCAATTTGTCCCACTTCCCTGTGCCTCATGTCACGTAGCCCATCTTAGAATAGTATAAGTCCCCCTTGCTTTTTCGGCTAACCACCATTCTCTATACCTGTACTCTGACAGAGCAGGGGTGGTCGCTGGCCAGCTAATAAAGACTCATAATTTGGCTCAATTTGGTCTGTAAGTGGTCATTTCTCGCACTCCGTACTATAACATTTTCATCCTCTTAATAGGATCTTTCACAAATGAAGTGTTTAATTTTGATGAGGTCTAACTGTATGGATTGATTTGTGTCCCTCCATAATATTAATATATGTTGAAATCCTAACCCCTGATGCCTATGAATATGACCTTATTTGGAAATAGGGTCTTTGCAGATATAATCAAGTTAAGATAAGGTTGTACATATCTGATGACTGGTGTCTCTTGAGGAAGAGAGGGATTCAGAGACACACACAGGGAGAACACCATGTGAAGACAAAGGCAGAGATTGGAGTGCTATGTCTACAAACCTAGGAAAGCCAAGGATTAATAGCAACAACCAGAGGCTATAAGATGTAAGGAAGGATTCTTCCCTTGAGCCTTCAGAGGGAGCATGGCCCTGTGAACACCTTGATTCCAGACATCAAGCCTCCAGAACTGTGAAAGAATACATTTCTGTTGTTTTAAGCCATCTATAATGTGGCATTTGTTATGGCCGCTCTGAGAGACTGATACACCAATTAATCAATTTTTCCGTTAATGGATCATGCTTTTGGTACTAAGTCTAAGAACTCCGTCTTGCCCTAGATCCTGAAGATTTTCTCCTATGATCTGTTTCTAAATGTTTTATAGTTTTACATTTTATATTTAAGTTTGTGATTCATTTGAATGAATTTTTCTATAAGGCATGAGACTTAGGTTGAGATTTATTTTTTTGCTTATGGATGTCCAATTGTTTCAGTACCATCTGTTAAAGATATATCTTTCCTCTGGTGAATTGCTTTTGCCCAATCAGTTGGATATATTTATGTGAGTCTATTTCTGAGTCTCTGTTAACGTTATATTCTGTTCATCTATACGTGTCTATTCCTCTGCCAATACCCAATAGTCTTGATTATGGTAGCTATAAGTCTTGAAATCAAGTAAACTGATTGCTCCTACTTTATTCTTTCTCAAAATTGCTTTAGCTATTCTAGTTCCTTTGCCTTTCCATATACATTTTAGAATGATCTTGTCTGTATCTACAAATAATTGTGCTGGGATTTTGATAGGACTTCCATATACCTGTAAATCAATTTGAGAACAGTTGCTGTTTTTACTATGGTCAATCTTCTAATCTATCAATCTCTTCATTTATTTAGATCTTCACTGTCTTTCCTCAAAATTGTGTAATTTTTAGCATACAAACTACATGTACATATTTGTTATATTTATACCTATGTATTTTTGAGTGATTTTAAATGGCATTGTATTTTTAATTTGGGGGGGTTGTTTTTTTCAGAGATATGGTCTCCCTTGGTGGCCCAGGCCAGGACACGGTGGTACAATCATAGCTCATTGCAGCCTCAAGCTCCTAGGCTTAAGGGATCCTCCTGCCTTGGCCTTCCTAAGTGCTGGGATTACAGGCGTGAGCCACAGTGCCTGACTTCTATTTTTAATTTTGATGTCTACAAGTTCATTGTTAGTATGTAGAAATACAATTGACTTTTGTATTAATTCTAGAAAGTTTTTTAAAAAAAATACCTTGGGATTTCCTACATATCAGAATTATGTTATCTGCAAATAGGGACAGTTTTATTTCTTCCTTTCTGATCTATATGCTTTTGATTTCTTTTTCTTGCCTTATGCATTGCATAGAACTTTTAGCATTATGTTGAATAACATTGGTGAGAGTTGGCATCCTCTTTCCCTGTCCCTGATCTTAAAGGGACATTTTTATTACATTATCAAGTATAGTATTAGCTGTATGTTTTTTTGTCGATGCTTTTTATCAAATTGAATTAGTTCCTTTCTTTTCTTTTTTCTGTGAGTTTCTGTCATTAATGGGTATTAAATGTTATCAAAAGCTTTTTCTGCCTCAATTGATATGATCATGTGATTTTTTTCTCTTTAAGCTGTTAATATGGTGGATTACATTGCTTGATTTTCAAATATCAAACCAGGCTTACATTCTTGGAATCAACTCTACTCAGTCATGGTGTATAATTTTTAAAAAGATATTGTTGAATTCTATTTGCTAATATTTTATTAAGGATTTTTCATCTCCACTCATGAGAGATATTAGTGTTAGGATGGAAAGGCTAGTAGATGCTCAGCGCCCGAGTGGAGAAAGATTTCTCACTCAGAGATTAAGATATACAAATAAAATTTATTTTATCATTTAGAAGGACAGAAAGAATGAGAGAGAGGTGGAGGGAGAGGGAGAGAGAGAAGCGGGGAGAGAGCAGAGAGAAGTGTGGCATCCCAAAGAAAGGGAGGGGCGCCAGCAGCGAGGCCAAGTGGCCGCTGATTTTAAGGGGGACGAAGAGAAGAAAAAATAGTGATGCTGTCAGTTGATAGCAAAAGCTGCAGCAGGTAGACAACAAAAACTGCAAGGATGTCACAGTCCAAGACTTGGTTTCCCGCCTTCCTTGGAGAAGGGAGTATCACAGGAGATGCGACTCTGTCCTGGAGACACAGTTGAGGCTGTAGCTCATTCTACTGTTTGCTCAGAACTCTGTAAAAGCAGATTCTCAAAAAAACAATTTTGAAAGAGAGAGATTTCCACCTCTTTTCTGTTCGTTCAGCTCTTCACAAGTTGCGCAGAGCAGAACTCCTGCAGAGTGCCTGTTAGTGAGAGAACTAGCAGGATGGATATTTAACTGTTATTGGGGAAATTGTGGGATTAGGTATTTTCCTGTTCCTATTTTTGCAAGGCTGCCCCTTTCAATTAGTCTGTAGTTTTTTGTTTTGTTTTTGTTTTTCATGCTTTCTTTGCCTGGTTTTGGCATTAGGGTGATACGAACTTCATCAAGTGAGTTGGGAAGTATTCCCTCTTCTTCTATTTTCTGGAAGAGATTGTACACAATTGGTGTTAATGCCTTAAACATTTGGTAGAAACCTCTGGTGAAACCATCTGGCCCTGAATTTTTCCTTTTTGAGAGTTTTTAAATTATGAATTCAATTTCTTTAATAGTTACGCAGCTGTTCAAATTATCTATTTTATATGGGTGAATTGTAGCAGTTTCCCTCTTCCTCGGGCTAAGTACAACGAAAATTTCTCCAGCGAATACCAGCTGGGTGTCATCTGATCAATTCAGTTCTGACCTGTGTCCGTGGAGGAGCACCAGGCCCCACAGCACTGCCCCGCTTCAGACAGGTTGCAAGCCCTACAGGGCCTGTGCTTCTGACCCACCGGCTTTAAATCGGGGGTTTTCAGTCACCCCTCCTCGGGTTCAGTTCAGTTTATTTTCTAAGACAGCCCACAGAACTCAGAGAAACACTCACTTACATTTATAAAGAACACGACTCAGGAACAGCCCGATGGGAGAGACACACGGGGCAAGGTAGGGGGGAGAGGAGCACCCTCGTCCTCTCTGGGTGTGACACCCTCCGAGTTCCCCACGTGTTCACCAGCCCCCGCGTCCAGGAGCTTTTATAATGCCAAATCTTCAGCCCCACCCCAGAGGTGGGTAGGTGGGGCTGGGAGTTCCCACCCACTAATCACAGTTTTTGGTCTTTGTGGAGACCAGCCCATCCTGAGGCTGCCTGGGGGCCTCACGCTAAGTTTCCTCATTGGCATAAACTCGGATGTGATCCAAAGGGGTCACTACGAATAGCAAAGACACTATCATCCCTCAGGAAATTCCAAAGGTTTTAGGTGCTCTGTGATGGGACCCAGGGACAAAGGCCAGATATATTTTATTTATAACATAATACTCACAATTTCCAGGACGAGGGGTTGTGCCACAGAGGGGACATACTGGGAAGCATCAGGCAGAAAGAGACGGAGAACTGTGGCTAAGATCCTTTATCGCGATTCCGTGGGAAGGAACGGAGGAGGCAGCGTAAGGTGGTTTAGATGGGCTAGTTCAAATCATTTCAGTGGGCTGGGGCACAGGGCTGTCTCTGGACCGTATGCTACCTGGCCCTGGGAGGACTAGGGCAGTGGCCCAGAGTGTGAAAGATTGATTAGGGTTGGTTGGGTGGTTGGAGCTCTGGATTGGTTGGTTTTGTCGTCCAAAATTAAGTCTGTTGAGGAAGAAATAATTTTTTTCTTTTGATAACTTTGGCACCAAGAGTCAGAAATAATTTTATGAAGGTTTATTAAAAGCCAAATGTGAGGATCAACCCGGTAAGACACACCAACAAAGTCTAGCATGCACATGTAGGGAAGATATTAGACATAAGTTCACGGGAGCTGGAAGAAAGGCTAATGTACATAAACATACATTGTCACTACAGAACAATGAATGCTGAGTTGAGTGCAGATATAATAGCCAGGTGGCGGCACTGAGCCCAAACTGGAACCAGTATCTGAGTTAGCTTTTGTCCTATCTTGGTATGTTAACTCTAGAATTTTTGCAAGTAGTCTTTATCAAATTGAGGATGACTTCTGTTCCTAGTTTGCTGAGATTTTTATCATGAATGGGTGTTGAATTCTGTCAAATGTTTTTTATACATTATTTGAAATGATCAAATGGTTTTCTTCATTTTTCAATGTAATGTGGAGAATTACATTAATAGACTTTTGAAAGTTTAAACCATTCTTGTATTTCTAGGATAAGCCTACATGGCCATGATAAATCCCATTTCTAAATATATTGCCAGAATAGTTCTGCTTATATTTCATCAAGGATTTTTGCATCTATATTGAAGAAAATTAGAAACATTCTACCCCAAAATATATTTCCTCGGCATATTTGAGATGGCTGCCGGGAGTTTCACAGATGGGAGTAACATTGCGAAGCTGTCTTGTGGGGACATTTACACCTGGAGAGAATGAAGCCAGATTTATCCCTTCCTGACCTAAAAAGATTAACGGAGAGCCCAACACCTCTTAAGGTGAAAAGAAACATTTACCGTTTATTCTCTCTGAGGGCTGCTGCCTGTAAAGTTTTATTTACATAACAAGACCACCTTGGCCAACTAGTCAAGTTTCTTCCTGTCTTCCTCCCCAAACCTGGTTTTCCGCTGTCAAGCCCCTATTCTTTACAAACCAATGGCCCTCAGTGAGGAGTTGATTCTTCATTCTGAGGGTTCCCTTGTATACACGTTAAAATGAAATTGCATCTTCTTCCTCCTATTAATCAATCTGCCTCATGTCAGTGATTTTTCAGCAAATTCTAGGGGGTCAAGAGCCTTTGCTCGATACAATATTCATGAGATCTGTAATTTGTTTACAATCTCTTAGTCACATTTTGGTACCAGGATCACATGAGCCTCCTAAAACAAGTTGCGAAGCATTCTGTCCTCCTGTATTTCCAGAAAGAGCTTGTCTAGTATTGATATTATTTCTTCTTTAATTGTTTGATAGAATTCACCACTAAAGTCCTGTACGCCTCTCTACAGGTGGAAGATTTTTGGTAATGAATTAAACTTCTTAATAGATGTGTGGCTCTCTATGTGTTCTATTTCATGTGTCAGCTTTGCTAATTTTAAGTTATTTGTCTAACCTCAGTTAACTCTTGAAAGTGGGTCATAGACTAAAAGACAAATATGTCAAGCACAGGAAAGCACACAAAGATGTGGAGTGTATGCGTGTGTGTGCACACAAGCTATTTGTTGTGGGATCATAAAGGGTGAGAAGTGGTAGAAACAGATTGGAGGCCAAATGTGGGTCTCTTGCCTCTAAATGCTCTTTTCAACGGGGCCCCGTCCTTGGCCTTGGCTTCAGTCTGCCTAGTCCAGTGGTAGCAAAAATCCTGCTACATCCGTTTGGAGAAAATCGGTCTCTCACTCTAGATGTCTGATCACCCTGACTGGCCTTCAGCAAGAATCTTGTTCAGTCAGTTTGTTACCACTCAACCAAGTTCATTGCTGCTCTGGAGGAAGCCAGAACACTGAAGACAGCAGGGGTCACAGCGTAGAAATAGTTTAATATCACAAGCTCCATTCGAGGAGGTGGAGGAATTTCTCAAATCCGTCTCCCTGAGAACGTGAAGCCAGGATTTTTAAAGCTAGTTTGGTGGGCGAAGGGCTAGGGAATTGGGTCTGTTGAGTGGCTGGGGATGAACTCATAGGGTCACTAAACAGAAATCATCTTCTTGTGCTGAGTCAGCTCCCAGGTCGCAAGACCAGTTGAGTTGGTTCCTTGGTCTTGGGCACTGGTCTGGTGGGGTCAGCTGATCCGCTGGAATGCAGGGCTGGAAGATATCTCAAAGACCAGCCTTAGGGTTCACAAGGGTGATGTTATCTACAGGAACAGTGAAGAAAGCTGAGGATCTTTATGACCGTCAGCTGTGTGACTCCTGAGTGGTAGGCAGTTACGGGAAGCAAGCTCGGGGAACAATGGCTGGTTATATATATATATATTTTTTAACTGTGCCTATACCTTTGCAAAATTCGGATCCCTACTGCAGTCCCCACCTTATGGCCTTTTGTCAATTTTATAAAGGGCTGTTTCAGGTTTAGCAAGAATCTACCTGTGGCCCCACCACCCGCCCTTGCCCTTAGCAATTTTCCATCCCCTGACCCCTCACTCTGCTGCATGGCTATAAACTCCCACTTGTCTTTGCTGTGTTCAGAGTTGAACTTAATCTCTCTCCCCTATTGGGATAGTCTTTTTTTCCCCTATCCTCCTTGTTTCTTAGGTGTATGGTGATAGTCTTGACACCTGTTGCAGTAGACTTGAATAGTCTTTCTTACTGTTTTAACAAGTGTCAGAATAATTTTTCTTTTAACGGGGCCATGACCCTAAGAAGTTTGAATTGGATTTTCTAAGCTTTGAGAGGTTACAAAAAAATCTAAGCCACAGTTAGATTTTTTCAGTATAAGGCTCAAAGTAATGATTACTTCCTTACGTTAATGGAAAAAAACCCTCAAACTCTGTCCAATAATTTAAAGAGTTTATTCTGAGCTGAGTGCGTGTGTCTGTGGCTTGGGGAAATGCTCCCTCAAGAGGTCTTGAAAAAATGCACTCGCCGTGGCTGAGTTACATGCGGTTTTATACATTCATGGAAACGGGAATCACGGCTAAGGCCGTAAATCAGTGCATGGAAGGTGTACATTGGTTTGGCCCCAAAAGGCAAAAATCTGGAATCTGGAAGGAGGGTGCTTACACAGGTCATAGGTGGGTTTAAAGATTCTTTGATTTGTAATTAGTTAAAGAAAGGAAACTTTGTCTAAAGGCTTGGGATGTTTTAACTTAAGATAAGGATGTCTGTTAATGAGAGACAAGCCACTGAATGTTTACTGAAACTCAAGTGATCTGTTAAGTAAATTGATGACCTGTAGGTGTAGTTTTGTCTTGCATGCCCTTAGGCCTGTTGGTGATTTAGTATCTTATTCTTACAAAGAGTAGCTCTATTCAGTCAGCTGAGGAGCTTAAGGTTGGTTTTTTTTTTTTTTTTTTTTTTGAGACAGAGTCTCACTGTGTTGCCCCGGCTAGAGTGCCATGGCGTCAGCCTAGCTCACAGCAACCTCAAACTCTCAAACTCCTGGGCTCAAGCGATCCTTCTGCCTCAGCCTCCCCAGTAGCTGGAGCTACAGGCATGCACCACCATGCCCGGCTATTTTTTTCTATATATTTTTAGTTGTCCAATTAATTTCCTTCTATTTTTAGTAGAGACGGGGTCTCGATCTTGCTCAGGCTGGTCTCAAACTCCTGAGCTCAAACGATCCGCCCGCCTCGGCCTCCCAGAGTGCTAGGATTACAGGCGTGAGCCACCACGCTCGGCCTAAGAGCTTAAGGTTTTATTATAGTTCACACTTGGGATAGCGTAGGGGCATAGAAGACTCTTGGCTTTCTGAAGGTTCGCTGAAAAATCACTGACAAGATGCAGATTAATTTGAGAAAAGGCATAGAAATTGCTTAATATGTACACATGGGAGCCTTCAGATTACAGACCCAAAGATACAGGGGAAAATGTCCATTTTTATGCTTAGGTTCAACAAAGTATGGACAGCCGTGTAGAAATATGATTGGACGAAAAGGGTAGGATCTAATGCTCACAGGCGGAGTGGGGAACCCCGCAAGGCCTGTCTGTCTGGATTCCTCTTGGCCTCTCCGAGCAGCTTTCCCTCCTGCTGGGTGTGGGGCAGGGTCCTCTCTGGGGTGGGGTCTTATGGCTTTCAGTCAAACAGCATAGGTCAGGTAATTTCTTTATGGCCAGTTTTTACACTGAAAAATTTCAGGTTTTATGGCTGGCTTTCAGGAAAACGGGCTCTGGTTTCCATGAGGAGGCTTGGGGTAGACGTATTCTAATTTCCGTGGCTAGCCTCAGGGGAGAATGGGGCTGAGAGACAGGAGGGCTGAAGAGGTCAGAGAAAACTTACTTCTGAGTCTGCTGCTAAGGCCTTCTTTTGGGGGTGCTGTTTTCTGAGCCCCAAAAATTGACATATTGGGTTTTAAAATTGTAATCTAACATATGCAAAAAGAAATTTAATAGCAACATATTGTTTTGAAAATGAAAAGAAAGGCTAGAGAACCAGGCTTAGAAGGGACAAAAAAGCAGGCAAGCCTCATGGGACCTGAAGCCAGGAAGATGGGAAGTCTCCCCAGCATGAGCTCGCTGGGGCCATTTCCGGTCTCTCTATAGCCTCCTCCAGGCTCCAGTTGCATGGGCAGTGGGCATCTGTTGGGTTTATTTGGCCTTCCCAGAGCAGTAAATCAGCTATGCCTGCACACTGGGGCATTAAAAAACATTTTTGATTTCCCAGTTCTGCCCCCAGAAATTCTGATTGATGGTAATTGGCCTGGGGGTCCCTCTGGGCCATGGTCTTTTCTGGAGCACTCTAGTGCTTTAGGGTGCAGGAGGGCAAGGAACCCTTCGCAGGCCCAGGGAGGGTAGAGGGTCTGCCCACCGCAGGTGCTCTTGACCAGGGTTGCTGGAGCTGTTCCTGGCCAGTGCTGGGGAAATAGAATTAAAAACAAAATCTCCTTCCAATGTTACAGCAAGTGTTACAGCAAGTGGTCCCAAGGACAAACCGAGTCACACACGGAAAGTCAGAGAATCAAAGTTTATTTGCTGGCCGGCTTAGAGGGGCCTCGCGACCAAATTCTGAGCCCCGTCTACCCAATTTTTCCCACTTTTATTAAGTTGCGGTGGTCTGGGGGTAGGGTGTCAGGTGGTTAATGCCCGCCAGGTAATAGGTTAGTTGATGTGTCAGATAATAGATCTACTGTTATGCTGATGTGCCAGGTAATAGATTAGCTGATGGGTCATGTAATAGGTTAGTATTATGCTGATGCGGGTCTTCCATGAGGGGTGGGGGTCTCAGGTGGCTGATGTGCCAAGTAACAGATAGGGGTTTTCCTTATCACCAACCCAGAAAACCTCTCACAAAGGTGGAAGAGAAAGAAAACAATTTTATTCTTGAATAAGCATCAAATAGAATGTGATGTGCATCACAGGCAATCTGTTACAGGGATTGCAAAGACCGAAAAAAAACTCTGTCTTTTGTACAACTAAGTGACTACAACCATCACAGTAGGTAGGTTTGCAATGCGGAGTCAGGCGACAAGTTAGGCCTATCTCCTCCCCCGGAAATTGGGACAGGAGTTCTCTTCCTTGATGATGGTATTTCAAAGAGTTGTCTCCTGGGGACTTGAGGAAACATTCCTGGAGTTGTGAGGCTTATTTAGCCATTAAAAAGATTTATACACATTTGCAAAGTACAGAGAAAGATTCTGAAAGAAAAGGTATGTGTGTGGTCTCTTCCCTTTTTTTCCATGGGGATAATTAGGCCTCTTATTTTTTCCTTGTGTGTGCCTTTGCACCGAGAGCCAGGACCCACTGTGTGCCTGTCCCCAGGGCTGCGTGCTGGACACAGCCTCACTCACGGGCTTCCCAGGGAGAGACTCCGCCCCAGAGAAGTCAGTGACGCGCCCCCGCAGAAGTCTCCACACGTCTCTGGCTGAGCCACCACGCTGACATATTAGCACAATGCACAGCTCATCACCGTCCTCAGAGGGCAGCTCGGTCATTGTCCCAGGGCTTGACACAGCAGGGCTGGGAGCAAGAGCTCTCGCTGTGGCCTAACACTGGGCTTCACAAGGCACCAGCACCCTGTTTGGTGGCCTTTATGACTGAGAAGAAGCTTCTGGGTGAAGGACCGTAGGACGCCAGCTGCCTGACCTCGAGCTCAGCATCAGTGACAGTCGGAAGGCGAAGGTTTGTTTTAAGGACAGAAGCGATTTTCAGTGCTCCCTGTTGCACTTCAGGGTTCGGGGTGTTCTGATCTCCCTGGCCGCTCTCGGGCACCCTCCCTGCTGGAGAGCCTGGTGAGTGGCGGGGGACAGCGTTCCCACGCTCGGAGTTTGATAAGGGCGAACGTTATTTTCTCTCCTGTAATGGAAGGAGTTGATAAGAAAGAAAACCTCAGCCGGGCGCGGTGGCTCACGC
>CAUYSK010121632.1:0-18390 GCA_963575035.1 Avahi laniger | reverse complement strand
AATTAATTTCTTTCTATTTTTGGTAGAGATGGGGTCTCGCTCTTGCTCAGGCTGGTCTCGAACTCCTGAGCTCAGAACGATCCGCCCACCTCGGCCTCCCAGAGTGCTAGGATTACAGGCGTGAGCCACCGCGCCCAGCCTGTATGTGTAACTTTTTAAGAAACTTCTAAATTGTTTTGGAAAGTGGATATGACATTTTATATTTTCATGATCAATTTATGAAGATTCACTTTCTTCGCCTACTCACCAAAACTTAGTATTGTTTTTCTTTTTAATTATAGCCCTTCTAGTTACTATGCGGTGGTAATATTGTGGTTTTAGTTTCCCTAATGACCGATGAAGTTGGGCACTTTTTAATGTGCTTGTTAACCATTCCTATGTCATGTTGCTCATTTTCTAATTTAGTTATTTGCATAGTCTCTGTTGACTTTCTGTTATGGAGCTTTAAGAGTTATTTACATGCTCTAGAAACAAGTCCTTTATCAGATATAAGATTTGAAAATATTTTCATTTGTTTTGTGGCTTGTCCTTTCATTTTATTAATGGTATATTTTGAAACACTCTTAATTTTGATGAAGCCCAATTTATCTGTTTTTTTTCTTTTTCCTTATAGTTTGTGCTTTGGTGTCAGTCTAAGAACTCTTTGCCTAACCAAAGTTTGTGAAGATTTTCTCCTGTGTTTTCTTCTAGATGCTTTATGCTTTTAGCCCTTGCATTGATATTGACGATCCACTTTGAGTTAAATTTTGTATATTGTGCTGGTACAACCATTTGTTGAAAGATTATTGTTTTTTTAAATTGAATTATCTTGGCACTGTCATTAACAATCAGTTGACCATAAACATAAGGTTAATTTCTAGACTCATTGCATTCCACTGATCCATAGGTCTACCACATTGTCTTGATACTGTAGCTTTAGAGTAAGTAAACTTTGTGCTTTTTAAAAACTATTTTCACTATTCTAGGTCTTTTGAATTTCCATTTAAAATTTAGGATTATCTTTTCAATTTTACAAAAAGTTCTTGAATGTTCTAATCCATAAACATGAAATATCTCTGCATTTATGGATAATTTCTTTAATTATTTTCAGCAATGCTTTGTAGTTTTCACTGTACAACTCTGAATTTCTTTTGTTAAATATATAGTTAAGTATCTTGTTATGTTTAATTTTTGTAAATGGAATTTTTTCATAAATTTGCTTTTTGATTTTTTGTTGTTAGTTTGTAGAAATACAATTGAGTTTCATATATTGATCTTGCATCATGGGACCTTACTGAAGTTATTCTAGTAGTTTTGCATTGTATGTGAATGTATGTGTGTGTTTCTTAAGAATTTCTACATATAGGATTATGTCATCTTTAAATTCCTTTCCAATCTGTTTGTTTTTAATTTCTTAGGCACATAGCATTCAGTCTTTCACTGTTAAGTATGATGTTAGCTGAAAATTTTTCATGGATGCTTTAAATCAAGCTGAGGAAGTTCCCTTCTATTCCTGGTTTGTTGACAGATTTTAATAATATGTTGGGTTTTGTCAAATTCTTTTTCTGCATCTATTGAGATAGCCATGTGGGTTTTGTCATTTATTATGTTACAATAGTGTATTATATCAATTGATTTTCAATTAAGCCAACCTCACATTCCTGTAACAAATCCCACTTGGTCTTTCATAATAATCCTTTTTATATGTTTCTGAATTTGGTTTGCTAATATTTAAAGGATTTTTGCATCTACATTTCTGAGGAATATTGGACCACAGTTTTCTTTTCTTGTGAGGTCTCTATCCAACTGTGGTATCAGGAATAGTGCTGGCCTTTTGGAATGAGTTAGAAAGTGTTCCCTTCTGTTACATTTTTCCAGAGGAATTTGAGAAGGATTATTGTTATTCTTCTTTAAATGTTTGGCAGAATTCACCAACGAAGCCTTCTGGTCCTGGGCTCTTTTTTGTTGAGTAGTTTTAGATTACTGACTTGATTTCTCTACTTATATTATAAGTCTGTTCAGATTTTCTATTTCTTCATGAGCCTATTTTGATAATTTGTATGTTTTCAGAAATTTGTCCATTTCATCTAAGTTATCCAATTTGTTCATTTACAATTGTTCATAGTATACTCTTATAATTCTTTTTATTTCTGTAAGGTTGGTAGTAATGTTCCCACTTTTATTACTGATTTTATTTATTTGCATCTTCTCTTTTTTTCTTAGTCAATCTAGCTAAAAGTCAGTCAAACTTGATCTTTTCAAAAAACTAACTTTTGATTTCATTGATTCTCTCTATTGTTTTTCTATTCTGCATTTCATTTATCTCTGCTCTAATCTTTATCCTTTCCTTCCTTTTGCTAGTTTTGACTTAAGTTTGCTCTTCTTTTTCTAGTTCTTTGAGATGAAAAATTGAGTTAATGACTTGAGAGAGATCTTTCTTCTTTTTTAACGTGGACATTTACAGCTAGCTATAAATTTAACTCTGAGCACTGTTTCTGCTGCATCCCATAAGTTTTGGTACATTGTGTTTTCATTTTCATTCATCTCAAAGTATTTTCTAATTGTCCTTGTGTTCTCTTTTCTGACCAATTTAAGAGCGTGTTGTTTAATTTCCACGTATTTGTGAATCTTCCAGTTTTCCTTATGTTATTGATTTATAGTTTTATTCCGTTGTGGTTGGAAAAGATACTTTGCATGATTTCAGTCTTTTTAAATTTATGTAGATTTGTTTTGAGGTTTAGTATATGGTCTCATCCTGGAGAATATTCCATGTGGATGCGAGAAGAATATATTCTGCTGTTGGCGAATGGACTTTGTTGTCCATGTCTGCTAGGTCTAGTCAGTTTATATCATTGTTCAGGTTCTCTATATCCTTGCTGACTTCTCTCAAATGTTCTCCTGTTTCCGTCTTATAAGGACCCTTGTGAATACATTGGATCTACCTGGATAATCCAGGATAATCTCCTCATCTCAGAATTCTTAACTTAACCATATCTGCAACATACCTTTTAGTTTTTAAGGGAACATATTTACAAATTTCAGGGATTAGGGAGTGGACATCTTTGGGATGCCATTATTCAGCCTATCACATTAACTATATAGTCTTGCCTTAAATACTTACCTAAGTATTCACTACCTCCAGGTAAAACACTCACTACCTCTAGGGTAGGAGAGCATTGATTCCAAATTAGGGAGAAAAGTTGCAACTACAATAGCATGGGGCAAAATAACCATATCAAAGTAGCATTTTGAAGTGTTCCAGAACTGTCAGAATGATGGATATTATTCTATCAAAATAAAAGGGGATTTCGATTTATAGGACAATGGAAATTAGGCTGGAAAATGTATTTAACGTATTTATTATATTTAATGTGACTTGGTGAGAGGTTTTACATGGAACATTCTTTCTTATGCTCCACAGTAGAGAGAAAATCTGAGTTTCTCCCAAATTTTTAAAAATTTTTTTTCAAGGCAGGGTTTGTGTCAGAAGCACGCATTGAGCCTCTAGATGGGAGTTTTATGATATAGCTTCATTCCCAATAATAATATTTATGGGCTTATTCCTGTACATGTCACATAAAATATGCTTCACAGTGGGGAGATTTTATAAATTAGGGATAATGTTTTCCACTAGGGTCTTTTGTTACTGAAATTAAAAAAAATATTGTTGGTTCATCTTTATTTGTGTGAATCGCATTACGTCCAGCTTAAAAGACCTTGATCTGACTTCTATTCAATTAAGTTTTACTGCTTTGCACTCCACAGCCAAACTATAACTATAAACCTACAAGAAAAGTTATGGCTCAAAGGAAGAACATCACAACATGTTAACTGCCCTCTTTCCATCATTTAGAAATCTCTGGTTGTGAGCCTGGAAGTTTCTGACCAGTGAGTTCAGTGTTCAATGTTGATGTTCTTTTGTTAGATTCTATTTTAAAGTTTTTGTTTACCACCATAAGGATTTTTGAATGATAAATGCAAAAAACAATGGAAAATAACATGAGAAGAGTTTTGATAGCCTACTGGAATATGGTCAGATGATGTGGTTTCATGTCCTGGTTCTGATACTTATAACTTAAATAATCTTGGGGAAGTCAAATAATCTCTTTGAGACTTAGGGTTCTCACTTGTAAATTTAGAATAATATCTATCGCAGTTTTAAGAGTTATCAGAATATGCCTTGAAAAGTATAATATACTAAACAAATGAAATGGATCACCACTATTTTCAAGTGGAAAGAAAAACCCTGTATCTTGAATAGTAATAATGGACTTGCACATATGTGAATTGTCATTATCAAGAATGAATGTATTGGCCGGGCGTGGTGGCTCACGCCTGCAATCCTAGCACTCTGGGAGGCCGAGGCGTGCGGATTGTTTGAGCTCAGGAGTTCGAGACCAGCCTGAGCAAGAGCGAAACCCCGTCTCTACTAAAAATAGAAAGAAATTAGTCGGACAACTAAAAATATATAGAAAAAATTAGCCGGGCATGGTGATGCATGCCTGTAGTCCCAGCTTCTTGGGAGGCTAAGGCAGAAGCATTGCTTGAGCCCAGGAGTTTGAGGTTGCTGTGAGCTAGGTTGACACCGCTGCACTCTAGCCCAGGCAAAAAGAGTGAGACTGTGTCTCAAAAAAAAAAAAAAAGAATGAATGTATTTTGTGGGGACTGATACTCCTTCAAAGGGTATGATATGTTCCAAATGTCTGTATTATGAGGCAGACATTTTATTTCCTTTTATCTCCATGTAAGCAAATGAGTTTTCCCTCCACTTTCTAGCCACAGACAAATTCTGACCAGCCATCTCACAAGTAATAGATTTCTGATTAAGAAAGACTAGACAGACATGACAAATCTAGCCCTATTGCAAGAGAAAGGAGCTGAAGACAAAAGCACCACCTCCCACACTTTTTTTTTTGAGACAGAATCTCATTCTGTCATCCAGGCTAGAGTGCTGTGGTGTCAGCCTAGCTCACAGCAACCTCAAAGCCCTGGGTTCAAGGGATCTTCCTACCTCAGCCTCCTGAGTAGCTGTGACTACAGGCGTGCACCACCACACTTGGCTAATTTTTTTATTTTTTGTAGAGATGGAGTCTCCCTCTTGCTCAGGCTGGTCTTGAACTCCTGACCTCAAGCGATCCTCCCACCTCGGCTTCCCACAGTGCTAGGATTACAGGTATGAGCCACCTAGCCAATACAAATAGGTCAGATGTACCAAATTTATACCAGTAAAATAAAGCACTTGGTCAGGTACATCAAAAGGGCAGGGATTGGATCACTAATATCTAGAAAGAATTCTTAATAATTTATAAATGATAAGTGTCACGCTCTCAAATTTGGTCTTTTAAAAATGATAGCATTAGAAATAGCATGAGTGATTTAGAGTGAAATTCACTGAGAATATGAATCTTCTGACGCAATATTTGTGAATACATATATGATATATATACACACACATATGCACATGGAATTCAACTGAGTGAACAAAGAAATGACTTGATATTTTTTTGATTATGTCTTTAACCTCCAATGTGAATTTGAAATAAAATTAATGCTCTAGAGAGAGAGAATTTCTTCCAATATTACCCAAGAAGAGCTAACAGAAATGTCTCTCTCTAAATAATTTAAAATGATTTAGAGAATACAATGCTGTAGAGACAGGTTTTGTTCCCCCAGTTTATTTTGAGAAGGGGAAAAAGAGGGAAATATAACTCCTTTGCTCATTATTGTCATTCAAGTGCATGGAGCTGCACACGTCACTTCCTCTCATAGTCCATTGCTAGATAGCAGCCATATGGCTACATCTACCTATCCCTAGTCTTGATGCCATGCAGTCAAGCTTCAAAGACCAAAGGGGGTTGATTTGGCTGAGACTGAGTCATGTGCCCTTGCTTTGGTTGCTAGCAGATTCAACAGTGGAAGGTAAGAATCCGATCTCCATTGAGAGCAGTGAATTCCCTCAAATTAGGAAAACTTTTAGATACTGATGAACTAAAAAAAAAAAAAAGGTCCACTACCTATTACATAATTAATTTAATAAGAAAAGGTGTGTACTCAGGATGTCCAGACACTGTGAGAACTTCAAACGAATAATTCAAACATTTATTGGTCATTCATAGAATTGGGAATAGAGCCTTGTGTGGTAGATTGTATTTTGCAGATGGCCACAACAATATCTCCCATCTCACATCATTGTCTAACAATGTGATTTTGACCTTCTCTCATCAATAGGTGAGTTACTTTTCACTCCCCTTGAATCTGGGAGATATAATCACTTATATATTTGCTTATTTAGTCATCTATCCAGTCATTCCCTCCATTCGTCTGTGAATGCACATGAACAGTGCTCAGTTTGCCTTTTGCTTCTTGGAAAAATAGATATTATTATCAAATTCTAGACTCTTTGCTAAAATAAATGAGCTCATTTAAATCTCACAATTTCCTGTGTGAGAGGTACTATTACCATTTTACATATGATCTTTGTGAGGCAGATGTTTTCTAGAACATATTTGGTTCTTACTAGAACTTGAATACTAAATCCCAATTTCTAAATTTTTAAATACTCCACATCTACTATTTCTGCCATCACATAGCAGTGTAGTAGAGTGGTAAGAGCATGGACTTTTGAGTTGGTATGTCTAGGTTTAAATCTTGACCCTGCCCCTTAAAATGGGTGACTATGTACAAACCACTTAATCTTGTCATGATTCATTTTTCTTTTCTATAAATCATGGATAATAGTAGTACCCCTCCTGAAGAGGTATTATGAAAATTACACTTAATTAATATTTGTAAGATGCCTAGAATAGTGCTTAGCAAATAGTTAAGCATTATATTAATGATCACTAGATGAAGTGTTAAAAAATAAAATAAAATAAAATAAAATAGATTTTAACCTCTCCTGTGTACTGTGCATTTTTCCCTTCAATTTTTCCTAAATTTTAGTTTTGTGAAACCCATTATAAAAAATTTTGCAGAAGAAGTAGCATCTCCTTGTTTATTCTCGCATGAGAGCACTTGATCTGTAGCTACTTAACTGGTTCATCTGGGATGGTAAAGATCTTGATGCAGCAAGGAGGTGTGTAGGTGGATAGAAAGGAGGGAGCTTTATGAGCACTTGTGCCTACCTGAATGTTCATATCTGTGATATTCCTGCCCCTCAAATATTTCCTTTCTTGTTTGACATATTCATAACTGATAGAATTACATTGTCTTTTAGCATAATGCTTCAAAATGTGGTACAAGTGAACAGAAAGGACATTCATTCACTGAACTAGTTAAACATTACCTCCTGACTTGGTTTTTATGACTGGGGGCATTGTCACTAAGTTAATGCAATTATGAGAGTGGAGGAGGAAACATCAGTCAGCGTGGCTGACTGATCTATGGACTGTATCTGTTATAGGTCTCTATTTACTTATATCATTCAACACATAATTCTATTTCTGCACCATGTTAGAATTTTATCAGTTTTGGCCACATATTTTGTGCTGTGCAATTGGGGATCTCAATGCAGTCACTCAGCTTATGTGCTACCTTGAGCTGGCTCTGTTCTCTCAAGAGCAAACACCAAACTGACCTATACCAAATTGAGGCAGACTAAAGGGAGCAAAAGGCCCAGATGGTGGGGGTTCCATCCAGGACAATGGATAAGAGTTGAGAAGAGGAAAGCACCAAACCCTCATGCATATGCAGTGCTAGATGGAAAATTTTTACCGTGGGGAATTGGAAAGCAGCCAATGTGGCTGTAGAAAACTCAGATGGGAGTGTCTCAGTCTATTTGGACAGCTATAATAAAATACCATTTATAAGACTGGGTGGCTTATAAACAATAGAAATTTATTTCTCACAGTGTTGGGGGGTGGAATATCCAAGATCAAGATGCTAACAAATTCAGCATTTGGTGAGAACCCACTTCCGGGTTTACAGAAGGCCATCTTTTCACTGTAACCTCACATGGTGGAAGGCATGAGGGAAGTCTCTGGGGTTTCTTTTATAAGGGCACTAATTCTATTCATGGGGCTCAACTCTGATGACCTTATCACCTCCAAAGACCCCTCCTCCAAATACCATCATACTGGGGACTAGGTTTCAACATATGAGCTTTGAAGGGACTCTCAGACCACAGCAGTGAGAAAAAAGACCAGAAATGGAGAACAGAGCAAGGAAATAAAGTAAAATGGAGAGCGGCTTTGTGATGAGAGTGAAAAGAAAAGCAACAAAAGATAGGAAAATGCAAAATGCACAAAAAGTTGCTCTCTCCTCAAAGCTCTGTTTATGCCCCTCTATTGTGGCACTTGCACAACGTGTTGGGATTCCCTGGTTATACGTTCCTCTGTCACTTCTCCAGGGTGTGAGCACAGGCAGAGCAGGGCCATGACCAACAGGTAGCTACAGAATAGATGGATGAGGGGGATAAATGAGGACTTACAGTAAGGAAGGAAAACCTAAAAGCAAGCAGAGGAGAGAGAAGTTGAGCAGACATTAATAAACACATCATCACTACTAGGGTGTTATTAGAGACAATATGGTTATCAAGAAAGGAAAGCCTCTCTCACTCTGATTTGCCATATCTCGGTCAATTTCAAATATTTTACATTCAGCAAAACCCAAATGCTGAGTTCCTGCTTTTAAAAAAGTAGAGATAGTTAGAGAGAATGATATCCATATGTTTCGGATTCATTTACACAAAACTCATTGAAATTCAGCTCAGTGTAGGGCGATTGAATGTCATATATGCCAGTGCACCGCATAGTAATCATTTTAAGCCATTTTTGACACTCCAGGAAGTTTCTGAGAATAAACAACATGAAGCCCCAAAGGCCTAACAGTGCAGTCTGAAAGGAAAAGCCAAAAATATCTGAACGAGAGTCTACATTTCCAAATTTAACAGTCTGCCGTGAAGAATCCAAAGGGTATTTTGTGATGCTCGGGAGCCCAGGAAATGGCAGTCAGGGCATGACAACTGGAGTAGGAAGGGTCTTTACCAGCAAATGTTACAAGGAAATAAAAATAAAAAGAGATGAAGCAAAATCCAAATGGAGGACAGAATGAGGCTCTATCTGAACATAATTGGAGATGGATTGAAGACAAAAAAAAAAAACACGCACAGAGAAAAGGGGAATGGAAGAAGATCCAGGAGTTAGAAACAAATCCAACCTTTAAATAATAAAGTGTTACAACTACAGTGTTAATTAGGTGCTATTATATTACTCCTTATTTCAGTGCCTACTTGTATTTTATTCACTGATTCAGACACAGCCGGGGCAGAGATAGACTTTCCATGACCCCAGAGGAAAAGATGACAGAGAATGTCTTTGCCATTTCATAGCTTCCATGTTGGCTGGGGTGGAAAGGCCATGAATGAATAAAGGGAAAGAATCAAGGGTGATTGGGATTCTGGTCTGAGCAGCTGCAAAGGTGACGATGCTATTTCCTGAGATGAGACAAGAATGGCTACGGGAAATGTGAGATGGCTGAGGTACATCCATGTGGAAATGTTAAGGAAGTGATTGGATATAAACATCTGGGCACAATCAACAATCTAATCAGCAACAGGGAAAACATAAGAGTAGCTGAAAACTCCAAATAAGAATAGCTAACATATATTGAACATTTCAATGTACCAGGAACTATTTTAAGCATTGATATGGATTATCTCATTAATCCTTACAATTGCCCTGTGAGTTAGGAATAATTATTACCCTGAGTTTACATATGAGAAAAAGGGATTAAAGGATTCTCCTAAGTAAAACTGAACCGACCCAGAGAGAAGACCATTGGCAGTGACGTTATGGGTCCCCAGTGAACAATGAAAGCTCTGCCTCCCGTATTTGGAACTTAAAATCGGCTCTCTAGTGTTTCACTCCTAAATATTAACAGATCGCCAAGGATCACCATGCATTTCAGAAGAAAGCTTTTTGAATGAAATACAAAGACCAAGATAAGCAAACATGGGCAGGGAGAAGGGGGAAGTGCTAAATACACACACACACACACACACACACACACAGAGTAACACAGTGACAGAGATGATGAATGCCTCTGTCTTAATTTATGACTCGGCATATGGTAACCTTTAGTAAAGGTTCAATGTGTGGCTGACTAGGATGTACCCATATTGCAGTTGTTGGCAGCACTGGTTTATAGAAGTCCATTATATCAAGTTTGTTAATCATGTTGTTTACATCTTCTCTACCCACACTGATGTGTCGTCTGTTCTATCAGTTGCTGAGATATGCAAAACATCCTAGTATTATGATTATTATCTGTCTCTTCTTGTACTTCGGTCAAATTTCCTTTATATATTCTAAAAGGTTTTATGTTAGGTGTTCAAAAAGTTGGACTGATTAAATGTTTAATACTGATTCAAGCTTTATCATTATGAAGCAATCTTCTTTATTTTTAGCTACACTTTGTGCTTAATATTAATATTGTTAATAATTATTTTGGTTAGTATTACCATAGTATACCTTTTCCTATCCTTTTACGTTTAAATTATGTCTATCCTGTTTTCTATGTGTTACTCATTAACAAAATAATTGTTGAATTTTGTGTTTTTATCCAGTCTGATGATCTTTACCTTTTAGCTGGTGCATTTAGTTCATTTAATCCATTTAATATAGTTAGTGATATATTTGGGCTTAAATCTACCATCTTACTATGTGCTTTCTAATGTTTCTTATTTTACATATTTTTTTCTTGTATTCCCTTATTTTGGTTATTTAAATTTTTTTCCAGTTTTCTTGTGTTGATTTGAAAGCCATATACCCTTTCATCATTTTTTTCATTTCAGTTGTTTTTCCCCTCTTTCCAGTTATGACATCATTACAACAGACAGCAAAATACAAAACACTTGGATAGGCTACAGCTTTATATCAGTCTCACCCCAGATTGCATGTTGACAGTGAAAATTTGTCAGACCCATTATTATGTAATACAAGGTTCCAATATTTACTTATTGTAATAGCCTAGACAATGTATTCACCTCATTGAGTTTCTTCACCTATGAATTGAAGTTGATATGTCATTATAACCTTGCACCCTGTAATAAACTTATGGAGTCGATGTGACAAAGTCAGATAATGTTAGAAAAGCATCAAACACTGATGCTAACACATGATAGATGTTAGATCTCTAATTTCCTCTGTCTTTGTAAGTTGTAACTTCACCGGTTGAAAGACATTCTAGATTCTTAGAGTCAAATAGACTTGGAAAGTTAAATTATCTTGTAAATGGCTGGCCTTATTTATTTTACATTGATTCAATTAGCTTCAAATTCAGTAAGTGACAATTCTATGTTGGAACCAAGATATGTGTGTGTGCACGTGTGTGTGTGTATATGCATGTCAGTTCTTGGTCTGTTGATACCAGATACATGTCATACCCTTTTTCTTCTCTGCGCAGATCTGCAGGCTAACTAACACCTGAAAACTGTATCTCCTAGTGTCCTCAGTTAGAAGGTTTTTTGCTAGATATGACAAATGGGACACACCAGCAAGATTAAGGGTAGAAGGAAGGAAGGAGTAGGGTTGGTTTTCCCTTCCCTGCGTCTGGGGCCATCTTCCTGAATGGCTGTGTTTGCTACATGGCCCTGACTTTCTCTGAAGAGGTGCAGTGTATTGCTACTTTCCACCCACTGATTTCTGCTTCTCAGTTCTGGTAAACCTACTTTAATCCCTCTAGTTTATGACTGATAACAGCTTCTTGATGTTGCTAATCTCTGGGTTACCTCTGTATCCTTCCCTGCCATGTGATTTCTCAAATATTCCATCATCTTTGTTACCAGTCACCTGAATTCAATGTCTTCTTTTGTACTTAGCACAGCTTTGATTTTCCTGGAGGGACCAAGACTGAAACAATGTGAGTGATTGTGTGTCTGTGAGTTTGTGAATGTTTGTATTTAGGAATAAATTAAAGTAGGATGTCACCTACTTTAGTGATTATGGCTTCCTATGCACTGCCCCCAAAGGGTAACTACTAAACTGTGAGCTAGCTAGATACCCCATTGGAGTTACAGAGTAACAGTGCACTCCCTCAGTGAAGTGTTCCACCATGAACTATATGGACATTTCCATAGTTGTTCAAATGTATAGTCATTGATCCATTAATGTGATGGTTCTGGTACAATAACCAAAATAGAAAATAGTCCCTTTCCTGCTTGGGCTATTACTTCATTCTCTGTAAGAAAACAAAGTATTTTTTCCATCTGAATATCTCTTCTATTGCTAGATAATCCCAGGGAAGTCCTTTCTACAAATAGTTGCTCTTTAATGATATCTGTCCTAAATGGGAAAGCAATCCCAGAAGTCACCTAACACCTGGATTGCTGATAAAATATCATCTAGTAAGAAAAAATAGGATAGGGGGTTGGACTTAAATTATTCTGGGGACTATTTTTAAATCTTGATTTTACTATTTATAAAAGAATTTCACATTAGAAATCTTTAGATCCTTATTTAAAGAAAAATGTACTAAGATAAATTACTTCAGCACATTCCATTTTTTCCTTTTAGGGATAGCTCCATTATTAAATAATTGGCATTTCCCCCACCCAGCTGAAGTTGTACTCTTGTTTTATTTGTCTCAGTGCCTGTTTCAGATTTTCACTTCCCTGTTTTGAATGTTTACTCCTTTAATTAGTTATACATTTGCCAAGAAGAATATTTTTCAGTCTAGCTCTGTGTGCCTGTAAAACACAAAGCAATTTCTCTAAATAATATCCCATTTGACACATTGTTGGCTTGTGCTGATTTCCTTCAATCTAGGCCAACGTAGAAAAGTTTTTTCACCAATGTAGAAAGATCCTAGTAATATATTTGATCACATATGTATGTTCGGCTGTGCTTCAAGTGGTTAAAAGTCAAATGCCGATAATATTGCCTCCAGGTTTGAATTGTCAAAGCAAATTATGTGTATTCACAAGGGATAACCTAGAAATACTGCAAAATGTTTCAAAGTCAGCAAATATTTATTGAATACCTACTATGTGCTAGGCATTACAAGAATCTAACAATTAAACTCATAGTACTATCGGGATTACACTTAAACAAGTTATTTAAAGCATTTAACATTGTTCCTGGGATTGAGTGATGCTCGAGAAATGGTAATTATTATTAATAATCTGATGTCTTGTATCCAGATCCTGGGTTTTTCCTGCCGTAAGGAATCCAGGTGGGATCAGTGTATATGCCACGCGTCTTTCTGCCCATGCCTATGTTCACTTCCCATATTATCTACTTTACCGTCACTATTACCCTATCTGCTTTAACTGTCTGCCACTACTTATTAATATTATCTATCTACTATTAACTATTACCTATCTATTACTAACAAACTTATCTATTACACTTTAACCTTGATTTCTGCTGTGGTCTGAATGTTTGTACTCCCACAAATCCGTATGTTGAAATCTTGATTCCCAAGGTGATAGTATTAGGAGGTGGGGCCTTTGGGAAGTGATGAGGTCATGAGGATGAGATTAGTGTCCTTATAAAAAAGACCCCAGAGGGCTAGCTCCCCACTTTCACCATGTAAAGTCACAGTGAGAAGATAGTCTTGTAGGAGGAAGTAAGCCCTCAGCAGACACTGAATCTGCCAGCACCTTGATTTTGGACTTGCCAGCTTCCAGAACTGTGAGAAATAAATTTCTGTTGTTTATAAGCCACCTAGTCTATGGTATTTTGTTACAGCAGCCCACGCTGACTAAGACACTGCTGTTTATTCCCTTATCTTAATAAGGGTAATAATTAGCATTTAACTTGATTTAAGTTTTCCAGGTACTGTGCCAAGTCCTTTATAAGTATTATCTCATTGAATCCTACACAATAGGTCCTGGCGCTCTCCCTTTTTTACTTATTAGTAACTGAAGCTTAGTAAGATTAAGTAAACTGTCTGCACAGCTAGGCAGAACCAGGATTTGCGTCCCGGCAACTTCACTCTAAATCTTGTCTTTAAATGCTAGGCCATGTTGCCTGAGCCCTTGGGACTGCCTGTCAACCTTACCTGTTGTAATCCCAGGTCGGGCAGATGTTGTCCTGAGTCTCCGGTCCTGATAGGCTCTTGCAGAGCCGGGTCCCCTCTCAAGCTCTAGTGCAAAGAGCCAGAGAGTTATATAATTATGAAGAGAAACAGCAGTCTCTTAAGAAATAAGGACTCCCTGAGTGGTCTTCCTAGTTGTTCCATGTGGACAGCGGAAAAAGGAAATAAAAGAAAAAAGAATCTTGAGTTTTTATGAGAAAGTAGATAGAAAAAAGCAATACCCTGGAGGTTTACTCTGAAGAAACATTGTTTTAAGAGGAGAGGAAAGCTTTGCTTTAAAAAACTGAAAGACAATAAGTGAGATCAAATAGCAAATGAGATTCTTGAAGGACGGGGGGAGACGAGTGTGAGCCCCTGTGAAATACTGGTCAGCCTCCCACGGCAGAGTAGCTTTCCCTTGCATCACTGCAGGTGACAGACTGCCTCTCAGCTTGCACACTCTTCCTCTCGCTCTCTCAAGACCATTGAGGTTCAGTCATAACTCTCCGGGTGTTCGCTTTTTCCTTTTACTGCCCCTCTGGATTACCATATTGTGTGCACTCAAGCTGTAACCAAGTAAATTCTGGACAGAATTTGCAGCAGGAAAAATGTTGTTTGTATCCCAGAGGACATATGGCTTCAAGACAAAGATGGGCTCAATTTGCATTTCTGTTGGCAACCAATTGTAAGGGCCCACGAACAAGCCCTTGGTGTTGCCATTCTGGCGGAAGGTTGGGCATTGTGTGCCTAAGTACTTCCTTACTCTGTGAGTTACAGTCACCAGATGCAACAGAGAAACCTGCTGGGTCAGCCCATTCCTTTCTTTTTCCTTCCTTTCTTTTTTTCAGAAGCGATTAGACAGTACGAAGGTGAATGCCAGCAAGCCTCTGTGTTGAGATACTTACTGGCCACCCCATACAGTGGGCACTTGTCTTTACTCCTTTCTTTTGGGCCATTCAGCCTCAGTGCCTTGGCTCCACAAGCCTGTGTTAGTTAGCACCATAAAAGGTGCCTTACAGATGAAACAAGATGAAGGACCTCACACTCACCAGAACTCTTGTTTGGAAAGGAGAGCTGTCAGTGTTGGGAAAGCCTTTTGATGTGACAGCAGCTAGGATCATGGCTAGCCCGGGGCTGAGTAGACCTGTTCTTGTTGCTTACTAAGGCACTTGGCCTTTGCACAAATTGTTCTCGCCATACGTGGGGAGCATAATTCTAGAGCTAGCCTACCAGATTCAAACCCCATCACTCACTGGCTCTTGGGCAAGTTATTTGACCACGCACACCTTGATTTTCTCAGCTGTATAATTAGACATAATAACAGTAGTTCCATTACAGGATTGCGAGAATAATGATGCATGAACGGTGTGTGGCACATAGTAATAACATGTAAGTGTCCCCTATTTATGTCTTATTTAACCATACTAATCCTCATTCTTTCATCAAATCTCAGCTTAAATGTCACTTCCTCGGAGAACCTCCCCATCTGGCAGGTCAGTTGCTTTGTACATGCTCTCAGAGAAATGTGTGCTTCTTTTGCAATCACATGTTTATTAGTGTGATCACTTGGTGATGTCTGTCTCCTCCACTGGGCTACAAGCATCCTCTTTACATTGTACACCCAGCGCCTGGCACAGAGGTTAGCATACAGGAGGATCAATGGTGTTTTGCCAAATGCATGAGTGAATCTATATGGTTCACATATAGAGATATTTAAAGCAACTAAATTGATCATATATTTTTAATTCAACAAAAATATACTGAGCACTAACTCTGTACCAGGTACTAGGCTAGGAGCGGGTCAGGCAGAGATAGAAAAGATGGTTCCTGCCCTCAAGAAGTCCCCAGTAAGCAACTGAGAGCCATGTGTCAGATAAACCATAGCACACGGGGATGAAGCTACGTG
Source organism: Avahi laniger (assembly GCA_963575035.1). Classification (NCBI taxonomy): domain Eukaryota; kingdom Metazoa; phylum Chordata; class Mammalia; order Primates; family Indriidae; genus Avahi; species Avahi laniger. Next base: position 2,489 of record CAUYSK010121632.1, on the reverse strand, counting down.
AGCCATGTGCCTGCCCTGCGCTGAGTTACACTAACAACCACCAATATGAGTGGTTAGTGTAATTTTTGTTACACTGAATATTATGGAAGCTTAATGACTTAGATGTGTGCACGGTAGCATGAGGGTCTGTATACAAATAAACAAGCAAATAAATAAAATAGGATAATCAGAATAATTCTAACTCTGTAATAGAAAATGATAGTTTACATTTCTTTGGAGCTTTATAGCTCCACATTAGTTTTCTTTTACGATCTTCTGGGTCATTGCATAATTTTTATCCCTAGCTTACTAGATGAGAGAAAATCTGCAACTCTCCCAACAATCCAGTGAGGAGTCCAGTCCAGACTCTTCTCCCGAGACACCTTGGCCTCCTGACCCAGCAAAAAGAATGGGGTGAAAGGTACCTCCACAGGCCTGAGCATGGCCTTGCTTCCCAATGTTAAGTGAACCTAAACATCTTCCCCGCTCTCCCCACAGGTCTGTGGCAGCTTGGGCTCTCACAAATCCAGCTCCTTCCACAGAAGAAATGGAAGGTTTCCTCTCTTGTGATTGCATCCCTTTAGGCCACAAAGGCCCTTCTGCTAATTCTTTGCATATACAGGCATATCTCAGAGATATTGCAGGTTTGGGTTCCAGACCACTGCAATACAGTGAATATCACAGTAAAGTGAGTCATGTGAATTTTTTGGTTCCCCAGTGCATGTAAAAGTTATGTTTCCACTATACTGTAGTCTATTAAGTGTGCAATAGCATTATGTCTAACAAAACAATGTACATATCTTAATTTGAAAAACACTTAATTGCTAAAAAAAATGCTAACAATCATCTGAGTCTTCAGGGAATCATAATCTTTTTGCTGGTGGAGGGTCTTGCCTTGAAATGGATGGCTGCAGACTGATCAGGGTAGTAGTTGCTGAAGGTTGGGTTGGCTGTGGCAATTTCTTAAAATAAGACAATAAAGTTTCCTGCATTGATTGACTCTTCTTTTCATGAAATATTTCTCTGTAGCTTACAGTGCTGTTTGATGACATTTTACCCACCATAGAACTTCTTGCAAAATTGGAGTCAATCCTCTCAACGCTGCCACTGCTTTATCAATTAAGTGTATGTAATATTCTAAATTCTTGTTGTCATTTCAACAATGCTCATAGCATTTTCATCAGGAGTAGATTTCACCTCAAAAAACTACTTTCTTTGCTCATCCATAAGAAGCAACTTCTGATCCATTCAAGTTTTACCATGAGATTGTAGCAATTCAGTCACATCTTCAGGCTCCACTTCTAATTCTGGTTCTCTTGCTATTTCTATCACATCTGCAGTGACTTCCTCCACTGAAGTTTTGAACCCCTCAAAGTCATCCATGAGGTTTGGAATCAACTTCTTCCAAACTCCTTTTAATGTTGATACTTTGACCTCCTCCCATAAATCAAAAATGTTTTGGATGGCATCTAGAATGGTGAATCTTTCCCAGAAGGGTTTCAGTTTACTTTGCCCAGATCCTTCAGAGGAATCATGATTTATGGAAAAATATATTTCTTAAATAATAAGACTTGAAGTTGAAATTACACCTTGAACCACGGGCTGCAGAACGGATGTCATATTGGCAGGTATGAAAACAACATTTATGTCCTTGTCCATCTCCATGAGAGATCTAGGGTGACCAGGTGCATTGGCAATGAACAGTAATATGTTGAAAAGAATCTTTTGTTCTGAACAGTAGGTCTCAACACTGGATTTAAAATATTCAGTAAACCATGCTGTAAACAGATGTGCTGTCATCCAGGCCTTGTTGTTCCATTTATAGAGTATAGGCACAGTAGATTTAGCATAATTCTTAAGGGTCCTAGGACTTTTGCAATGTAAAAGAACATTGGCTTCAACTTCAAGTCATCAGTTACATTAGCGCCTAACAAGAGAGTCAGCTTTGAAGCAGGCATTAACTCCTCCTTTCTAGCTATAAAAGTTCTAGATGGCATCTTCTTCCAAGGCTGTTTCATCTACATTGAAAAATCTGTTGTTTAGTGTAGCCACCTTCATCCAAGATCTTAGCTAGATCTTCTAGATAACTTGCTGCAGCTTCTACATCAGCACTTGCTGCTTCACTTTGCACTTTTATGTTATGGAGACAGTTTCTTTCCTTAAACCTCATGAACCAACCTCCCCTGGCTTCAGACTTTTCTTCTGAAGAGCTTCCTCACCTCTCTCAGCCTTCATAGAATTGGGGAGAACTAGGATTTTGCTCTGGATTGGGCTTTGGCTTATGGGACTGCTAATGGCTAGTCTGCTCTTCCATCCAGACCACTAAAACTTTCTCCATATCAGCAATAAGGCTGTTTGGCTTTCTTATTATTCTTTTGTTCACTGGAGTAACACTTTTAATTTCCTTCAAGAACTTGTTATTTACATTTACAACTTGGCTGTTTGGTGCCTAGCTTTCAGCCTATTCTGACTTTTGACATCCTTTCTTCACTAAACTTAATCATTTCTAG
>CAUYSK010121630.1:0-22500 GCA_963575035.1 Avahi laniger | reverse complement strand
TAATACATTTCAAATTTGTTGTTAAAATTATCTTACTTATTAGAATTATATCAAAAACTCAGACTAATCGGCCCACTTTGGTGCGTGGAAATGACTTGACAATATAAAGGTTATATCCTCTGGTGTAGGTTTTTAGCTTTACAATACCAAGGATAAATGACTGAGTCGAGTAAAACGAGTATTTCAACTTACACATCCTTATCACAAGTACTGGTTCCTTTCAGGATCATCGTGATGTTCGACGCCCGGGTAAAGTTTGCTCCTGTAACTATCACGTTACTTTTCCCTAAGGTTGATACTTTCTGTGGCTCAATGGACTTGATGTAGAAGACCTATTGGAAATAAAAGAGTAAAACACGAGATCAAAGCTAAGAGATGGCATCGTTCCAAAAAAAAATCTGTTTATGTGCTGCAGTTAGAAGAAATCACTGGGAAATTACAACATTTTGCAAACACAGGCAGACAGTGTTTAATGAAATCAATGAATTCAAGGAAGAGTGCTGGAGATTCACGTCTCTCAACATGTGACGGCATGAGGTCAAACCAATTAGTCTTTGTCTCACAAGACAGTCGGAAATACAGTTGAAGAGCCTGACATTCTGTCTGAAGAGGGAGGTACCACTAGAGCTTTGCAAATGCTCCCTGCCTTACAGCCTCCAGAGGCTCGTGATTTAAGCAAAATAAAGGAAAAGGAAAAGAGTCCATTGAGCGTAGGCCAATGACAGATTCATCATGAAGGTGAAATAAATGTCATTCCAGATAAATTTAATCCCCAAGAAAGCAGTTCATATTTTTTGGTTTTTCTTTCAGTTAGGCTATTTGAATCAAGCAGTACACTGAGTACACTTGCAGGGAAAAAAAAAAAAAACCCAAAAACCTCAAGAAATCAATCTGTTCAGTGACCGAATATCAAGTAGTGAGAGGCCTACACCATCGTGGCCAACTGTTCCCTTCCCATGGTTTTCAGATACCACGATCTCCTTCTTGCTTCCCAGTTACAGGCTTTATCTAAGGTCAAGAACGTATCCCTGGGAGTCAGCTGATACTGAGCCTCACATCACGTAGGCAAATGCCACTTCACTTCTCCATTTGCAACATCTAATCAAATTCCCCCTTTTAGAAACAAAGCCCTTCATTGGATGGCAAGATTCATTTTCCCTTGTCAGGACAAAACAATCCTGATTTCTTTAGCTTTTCTTCTACAGATGTTACTGTCTATCGTTTTGAGCACTTCATTGTCCTTTTGTAGATCATTTCCAGCAAGCCTGTATTCTTCTGTAAAATGGTGACCAAAGCAGGACCTAAGATCCTAAGATTCTTGCTAAGTAAAGCACAGAGATCTTTAGCATAAGTGAACATCACATGCATTTGATATTTGAAAATGACCCCAAGGTCCAGAGACGCTTAATCACGTGACATTCAGCTGAACCAGAAATGCTGAGCGCATCCACGTGGAGGACCAAGTCCAGGAGGAAGCCACTGGAGAGCTCCCGTGAAGTCCAACACCTGCCTAACACCTGCTTCTCGAAGCGACGGAGTAGCCTCTGCTCCTTCGTGTGTGCAACGCTCATCAAGATAGCTGTGCTGGGCCGCTGGGGCTGGCCATGCTGCTGAAACGTTTCCTCCTCCTGTTCCCCGGCACACACAGGTGCTGTACGGCAGAGGAACTCCCATTACTCATCGACGCTTTGGATTGGTTTTGCAGATCGAGGTAAATTCATCGTTAGTGTCATCACAGCAATGATGTAACGTGACAGAGAATTGATTTCAGCAGAATTTATTTTAATCACTTTGCAAAGGACTTCAGCCCCGTATTTATAGAATCACTAAGGGCCTGAAAGGGTCACTTTAATTATTCTGTTATACTTGACTGCATTTTATGGGGGAAATTATCTGCTAGAGTGGTACTTGGAATGGGGGGATTAGCAAAGACTTCAAGATAAATCTCTCGCAAATGTCAAGTGTGTGTTATATGGCAAAAGGCTGACTCTTTGCTCTTGCACGGTGGCAGCTAAGAGAACAAGTATTTACTGAGCACCTACAGGGTCCTCAGGCCAGCACTGGATGTGTCGTGGGGGACACATGATCTATGTGTGTACTACATCAGGAGTCGGCAACCCACAGCCCAGGGGCCAAATCCTGTCTGCTACCTGTTTTGGTATGGCCCATGAAAAAATGTCAAATGAAGAAGAATATTTCATGACATAGGAGATCATACAAAATTCAGATTTTAGCGTCCATAAGTATTGGTCTGCGTAGCGTCTCTGGCTGCTTCTGCACTACAGCGGCAGAAGCGAGTCGCTGTAACAGAGACTACACGGCCAGCAAAGCCTAAAATATTTACTGTCTGGCTCTCTGTAGAAAACACTTGCCGACCTCTGCTCTAGAAGAGTCCACTGTCTTCTTAGGGAGGCAAGATAGAATTTTTTTTTTAATGTAAACTTCAGCGCAGACCCAACATTTCCCTACAGGTCAACTATGACTGCCGGGTTTCCTTTCTTTCTAGATAGTCCTTCCTGCTTCTTTGTATTTATACCGTTGATGTGTGCTCAAGCAAAATTTTCAAACATGCCAAGTAAATGCTACTTCTCTACTCTCAGTAGAGGATAAAGAGAGCCTTGTAACTAACACGAAAAAGATTGTGTAAGGGAGTTACATTCTGCTCCTTGAATGGCTCGACAAACACCATCAGAGGACCGACTACATCATCTGATTAACTTTTTATTTCCCTGAGTGCAGACAGCCCTGCTCCTTCAAAAGGATTTCATTTTAAAGCCTTATTGTTTAGAGAAGTGTCCCTTGGCTGCCCAGGGCGGAATCCAGCCCTGGACTATCTCGTCAAAGCAGATGCTTCCAGTCTGCTTTCAAAGAGGGTCAGATTAGTTGTCTTTTGTTTGCTGGTAGAACCTCTCTTAATCTTAGTAAGTGGGTTAAAGAGCTACCAAGAAGACCCCCCTAAATAAATAGGGCAGGTATAAGAAAATGTAAAAGACAAAAAAAGATAGGGGGTACGGCTACACTATATGGCTGCAATAGTTCTTAGAATTACATTTTCTATTTTTACTGATAAAGATTTTGAAAAATCCAATACAGACAAAAAGACAAAGAACAATCTCCCCAAGAGGTTTGACGCATTCAATATTTTAGATCAATATTTGTATTTTAATCAAGAGTTGATTCGGGACCTGACATAAAGTAGCCAGCCCCACAAGCTGACAAATAGAAGGGGTTAATTTAAAAACATAATCGAGCTTGATACAAAGAGACAATCTCTTACAGCCCTACGCTGAGATCTGTCCCTCGCCCTGTGTTCAGGGATTTCCATATATCAATCAAAGTACCATTGACTGTAACCACCATGGCTCTGTGTTGTCCAGCAATTAACCTCAGAATAGTCTACTTCCTGTTAGTTACATCTTAGAGACTTTAGGGTTATTTTTTAATGGCTGCACAATTTGAGATTATTTAATGAAATACTATGAGCTCTGGTTTTCACTCTCTATTTTATGTAAGAAAGCACATTAGAAACTGGTTAATTAGGTGATTTATATAATACCCAATTATTTTTATTTTTTATTTTTAACTAAGTCATTACAAGATATCAGAAATAGCACAACCACTAAGAACTAGTTATCTTTGAAAAGGTCTAAGAGGATTTCTCCTGACAGTAAGAGTAGCTTTTGTGAAGTCTGACGTCAACACAATTCAAATTACCATGACATTAATGGAGAAAATACTGCTATGATTGAAAGGAATATTGGAAAGAGGTGCATTAGGAAGGCTCAGTTTATTAAGACCAAATTGTACTCTATTAATCTGTTACAAAAAAAAAAAAAATCTGAATATAGCAAAGCTCTCTGTAGGCCTGGACCTGAATCAACACTCAGTAAAACATCTCTCAGATTTTCACTCATGAAATTAGTTCAAACAGGACTGGATAAAAAGTCCCATGGATTCAAAGCCAGCTGGAAATCTGAAACCAAAGGACATTAGAGAGATGAAAGGTAGCACAACTAATTAAAGGAAAGTGTCCTGTAGGGCCCTATAGGGGTGAGTATTTGGTTCAGAATTATTTAACATCTTTATTAATGACTGAGAAGAGGGCGGAAGTAACGTATTAACGAAATGCATAAATCGAGAAGAGTGCTAACCAGCAGTGGAGACAGGAAAGCGTAAAAGAAGTGAGATATGGAAAGAACACAGCAAAATACAGTTCCACCAAAGGAAAATCAGAGAGTTAAAGGGAACAAAAAGGCTATTCACTGGATGCTCATCTGCCGGGGCAAATGCCTCTTCACGGGGGCCCCTTGTGCAGGCGCCAGGGAACTTGGGGACTGTCAACAGTTAGCAATGCCTCCTGACACAGACCTGGAGACTTCCAGGGCCAAGATGACAGACCAATGCCCTGTGTGAAGAGATCAAGACTCTAGCGAAGATGACCCGGCCCAGGGTTGGGCTGCCAAGCCACCTCCTGAAGGGCCACTGGACCTTGTGAGTGTGGTTCCTCAGAACTGGACTAGGTGACCAGCACTCCAGGACCGCGAGCATCTCACGCCCTGGTTCCAACTTAAACCCAGCCCTCGCAGTCCACCCCGGGCCAAGTTTCAACGTGAGTGCGCAATTCTTGCTGCTGCTCTCTGCTAAGGGCCTCAGTTGCCCAGCTAAGCCTCTTCTGCTCTCCCTGTCTTGGAGTCAATGCCCAGCCTTGCCTGAGTCTGACTCCTTCCCTCTGACCACACCCTAACCTAACCCTCTCCTCCCCCCGAGCCTGGCCACGGCTGGAGGTCTTGCTCCCACCCACAGGCTTTGACATCCTAATGCCAAGAGAAGCCAATATGAGTTTCCTCCCTTCCACCCTGACTTGTATCATAAATACCACACGGTTTAACCCTTGTTTATATTCAATTTAGGTCAGACAATGTAGGGTAGTGGTTAAAACTGTGTTGAGTCAGATTGCCTGGGTTCAAATCTTTTATCCACTGTTTACTAGCTGCTTACTCTCTCTAAGCCAAAATTTCCTTCTCTATAAAATGGGGAAAATAGGTCCACTGTGAGGCTTAAATAAAGAAATACTCTGAGCTCAGGGCATAGCACAGGCTCAACAGATATCAGCAACTACTATTTAATGTAGTATATTCTGGCATTCTTTCTTATATCTTTTTGTGTTATGCACAGTCAACTGTTTCATGAAAATGAATCTTACTTCCTTCAAAATAGTATAAGTTCTAAAATGTAAGCTCCACGCAGACACACGTTTTGCCTGCCTGTCTAGCCCATAGTAGTTGCTTAATAAACACATTTTGAACAAATGCTTGGAATTGAATCCTACAGTACCTAGCACAGTGCTGGGCCCATAGAAGCTACTCAACAAGCTATATGTGAAATTTAATTTCACTTTTGAAGGCAAGGTCCTCAAAAGAGTTCCCTTGGATTGCCTGTGAGAAATTAAAATGCATATTCAAATGTGAGGGAGGAAGAGGAGAGGAGACTGCAAGGAAGACAAAGAAAGAATAATTTGAATGTAAATTCCTCAAGAGCGGGAGGCATGGCTTTGTATGCCCTATAGCGGTGAACATATTGAGCATAATAACAAATATTAGAGTGACATCATATCATAGATGTTCACAATCTTTCCTTGAACACACGAAAGAGAAGGCAGCTATCTCTGCTGTCAGTGGCTGAAGGCACCACATATAAGATCATTAAGAAATGGAAAGAGAAGTGATTAGGGCAGAGTGACAAGGCCAGTGCTCCCTGACATGGCTTCACTCCTAAATGTGTGGGCGGGGGGGAGGGAGAGAGACAGACAGACAGACACTGGCCTTTATAGCTGAAAATACTCTTCATCCAAGATCATACAGAGATTTTTGAGCTTCTTTCCCTATTTTGGCAATGCTTTTCCTTAATGCAGACTCCTTGGTAGATGACAGCATGTGTTTCTGGATCAGGGTGTAGACAGGGGTGGGTCTTGGGGCCATGAAACAGTGTGAGGGCTACTGGCCCAGCTGGGATTGAACCAGGACCTGCCCCATAAGTACCACATCCTTGGATGAGCAAATTCATACATTAAAGAAAAAAGTCCTGAATAGCATTCCATTGCCACTGAAGAACACAGTTAAAATTCCTGGGGCTGGTATGTAAGGCCCTACACATGCAGACTCCAGGGTCATTTCAGTCTATGTCCCATAATTTCCTGCATCCTCTTCGCCAGCCAAATTGAATTACTTAGAGTTTCTTCTAATGAATGTCCTGGAATTCTCTGGCCCCTGCCCCCACACTTTTGCTCATGTTTGTTCCTCTGCTTAGAATACCCACATTCACATGCCTGTTCCTCTAAGGTGGGCTGAAATGCCATCGCCAACAGTGAATCCATCCAGCCACCAAAGACTTAACCAACCACATTGATTGTTTTTAACTGCCAGGCACTGGGCTTAAACAAACAGAAAGGACTAAGACAAGGCCCCGGGCACAGAGAGGCTCTCTGGTTTGTATACTTTCAGGTACTTTCCCTATGTTGACATTTTGAAAAAAATCTCCTTATCTATGTACTCATAGATAAGATTCTTGAGACTGATGGCTAGAGATGGGCCTGATTCATGTCCTCCTCATGGTATCTGTGGAGCTCAGCATAATGGCATCTAATAGGTGCTTAATGGAGGTGCTACCTCCAGGAAGAATCAACCCAAGTTCAGGTGCCTAGGACTGTGCCTGGCATACAGGAAGCACTCGGTACATAGGTGATGTGGGAAGATGCATTGAAACAAAGCTACCAATGGCCTCTCTGGTAGGAAAAGAGTTGCAAAGACATTGGGTGCTTCGTTCAAGGCCAACAGGAGAACCCAAAGTGGAAATCAGAACGTTACACATGCCACACAATAATGAAAGACAGCAGTGTTTCACAGAGCATGAGAAATCCCTCCTGTGAAAATAACACTCCATTCCCTACCAAACAAAAGAGAGACTCTGTTCTGAGTCATATATTTAAAGAAAACATTTCAGCATCAACAAAATGTCTTTCTCCAAACTCAGAAAGGTAATCCACAGAGAAGCACTGAAGACAGATCTGGGCTTTTGTTTCATTTCAGCATCCTCCTTCTCTTCTGGTGACCCTGTTCTTTTAACCACAATTCAAAAGGTGCTGAAAGACTCAACACAGGAAACCAGGATGTAGTGACTTTTTTTTTTTCTTTAAAATAAAAGAAGTTTAAAAAGCCACTGCCTGGACCTCAACTCAGCAATAAAAAGGAACGAATTATTGATACATAAAAGAACTAGGATGAATTTCCAGAGAATTATGTTGAGTTTAAAAAGCCAATCCCCCAAAGAGTACATCTGGATGATTCCATTTATATGAAATTCTTTAAATGACAAAATTATAGAAATGGAGAACAGATTAGTGGTTGCCAGGCGTCAGAGATGGGGAGTGGGAGGGGGAGGGAAGTGGGGTGACCATAAAAGGGCAACCCAGGGAGCCTTGCGATGATGGAGCTGCTCTGTGTCCCGGCTGTGACACTGTGCTAGGGTTTGCAGGACGTTACTACTGAAGGAAGCTGGGTAAAAGATATAAGCATATTTCCTTACAACTACAGGTGAATCTACACTTATCTCAAAATTAAATGTTTATTTTTTTCTAAAATAATCTTGAAAAAGGAGAACAAAGTTGAAGGACTCACACTTCCTGATTTCAAAATTCACTACAACGCTATAGTAATCCAACAGCGTGGCACCAACATAAAGGCAGACGTATAGACCAACAGGATAGAAGAGAGCACCCAGAAATAAACCCGCACATATATGGTCAAATGATTTTCAACGGAGGTGCCAAGACCATTCAATGGGAAAAGAACATTCTTTTTTAACAAACAGTGCTGGGAAAATTAGATATCCATACGCAAAAGAATGAAGTTGGGCCCTTACCTTACACCATATACAAAAATTAACTCAAAGTGGATCAAAGACTAAAATCTATGAACTAAAAATCTTTAGAGGTAAACATAGTGGGAAAGCTCATCCATCACATTGGATTTGGCAATGATTTCTTGGACCTGATACCAAAAACACAGGCAATAATGGGAAAAAAAAAAAAACAGTTGAATTGGACTTCATCAAAATTAAAAACTTCTGTACATTATAGGATATAATCAACAGAGTGAAAAGTCAGCCTATGAAATGGGAGATATATACCATGCAAATGATATATCTGATAAGGGGTTGATATCCAGAATATATAAAGAACTCCTACAACTCAACGACAAAAAACCAAATAGCTTTATTAAAAAATGGGCAAAGGACTTGATTAGACATTTCTCCAAGGAAGATATACAAATGGCCAGCGAGCATAAAAAGATGTCCACCATCACTGATGATTAGGAAAATGCAAATCAAAACTACCATGAGATACCACCTCATACTTGTTAGGATGGCTCCTGTCGAAAAAAATCAGAAAATAACAAGTGTTGGCTAGGACGTGGAGAACCTGGAACCCTCGTATACTGTTGGTGGGAATGTAACATGTACAGCTGCTATGGAAAACAGTGTGGTGGTTCCTCAAAGAATTAAAAATAGAATTACCATATGATCCAACAATCCCACCTCTGGGCATATTCCCAAAAGAACTGAAAGCAGGGTCTCAAAGAAACAGTTGTATACCCATGTTTACGGCAGCATCACTCACAATAGCTAAACTGTGGAAGCAATTCAAGTGTTCGTAGATGGCTGAATGGATAATCAAATTGTGTTGTACACATACCCTGGAATATTATTCAACCCTAAAAATGAAGGGAATTCTGCCCCATGCTACCACATGGATGAACCTTGAGGACATTATGCTAAATGAAATCAGCTAGTCACAAAAAGACAAATACTGTATGATTCCATTTATATGAGTACCTAGAGTAGTCAAATTCATAGACAGAAAATAGAATAGTGGTTTACCAGGGGCTGGGGAAAAGAGAGATGAGAAGCTATTATTTAATGAATATAGAGTTTCAGTTTTACAAGATGAAAAGTGTTCTGACGATTGGTTGCACAACAATGTGAATATACTTAATACTATTGAACTGTACGCTTAGAAATAGTAAAAAGGGTAAATTTTATGTTATGTGTATTTTACCAAAATTTAAAAAATTGGAACAACAAAGTTTAATTAAAAAGAAAAAGCCACTATCTCCCTGAACCAAGACCCTGGCACTATGTCTTAGTTTTACAAATCAATGGGATAAGAAAAGTAACCTATCACTTAATAAAACCTTGAAGACTTTTAAAGTCTGAAGATATTGGCACACCAAGCTTTTCTAATGCCTTTAATTAACTTCATAGTTCATTTTGATCCACATTCCCTCTGCCTGTTAACTTAATTCAGCTAAAGTTACTAAGAACTTTTCAGTAATGATTAAAAATGTGCTACTTATTTATGTTGGCACTTGACCTTAGACAGCAGCAAGTGGAGAAGTCAAAGTCATGAAGTAGAAAACTGAGTCTGTTCTTCCCAGGGCTGTTGTTTGTAATTTGCCTGCTCATACTGGACCACAAGGTTAATGAGAGCAGGACTTATCCTTTTTTGTTTGTTTTTCACCACCTACAGATGCTCAATGAACTTTAGTCGACTGAGTGAAGCTCTGAGCATAGTCACTTATGTTCTGCCTGGAAATATTTATGTTGTCACATCCCCTCTTTTCAAATATGACCAACATGTGAGCTTGGTGATTTACTATGAAGAAAATAATAAGAATTTCCAAGGAAATTTCATTTTTAAGAAGGGGAGAGAGAAATACAAATTCTGTAACAACTCTTTGTTTTAGCACTATTAACTACTGGTTCGATGTCTCTACAGAGAAAGAAAAAAACCCAATCTAATCAAGGTTAGTTTGCATACTTTGCATAGACCCCATCCACACACCTCACTCCCAGAAATGCAATCATAATATGTGGTTCAAGTTGAAATCCCTTCAGGTACGCTATTCTCCCTTCTAACTCTCCCCGAGTGAGCCACAAAGTCACCTTTAAAATTGTACTTCTACCAGAACAACATCATTTTTCATAATTACAGAGTTTTAATTTCTTTTATATGAATGTGCAGCCTTTGATATATTGAGCCAATTAAGTGAAACCTGGTTAAAAACCAAAGATAAAAAAGGGAATTTTGGTAGTAAGTAAAATAGAGAATTTTTTTTTGAGGAATCCAAATTGGTAGGAGTTGTTGTCGTTGTCATTGAAAGGGGGGTTTTTCCGTTATTCAAACAAAAACAGTGTCTGACCTGTGCACCCTGGCTGGTTCTGTTACCCTCACTCTCCTTGGGTCTTCCTCCTCCTGAAGTCTTGAGTGATTTCTCAGCAGCCACTTGACATTGTTCCTGAAATGGAGAACATCCCTTCAACATCCCAATGAGCGGGAAATTCAAGGTGTGAAACAAACACAAAAGACAGGGTGGGGCTGAGTGGTCACAAACATTTATTTTTGGTTAAACCTTAGAATACCAAAATGTCACCTTACCTGGTTTCTCACATAATCAGAAGGGTCACAGGCTATGAAGGGGTGGATACACCTTCTGTGACTCTTACACCAAGCACAGCCAGTTCCAACACACACTCGGCATCTGGCAACACAGAAAACCAACTTGATTCCTACATTTTTAGGAAAATGTTCATCTTCTAGAATTTCCCTCTGTGGTGCGGCATGCAAGCATTCAAAAGATTAAAAAAAAAAAAATCCCTGGACGGACTGCGAGGAACCAGGAGGAGAGAGGACAGTCCTCTGAGGCTGGGCGGAGAGGACTGACTTTGTGGCCTGCTCTGGGAAGTCCTCGGGTTGATGGACCGTAATCACACCTGCAGGGGTGTTGCCATGGAAACCTGAAGCTGGGGTCACCTGCTGGTCTGCAGATAGCAGGAACCCAGCGACTTTGTTTCTGAATCCAGTTCTGCTATTTGTCCCCCCTCAGGTAAGTCCCCTGGAGACTGAGCTCTCTCCCCGCCTCCACCCCTCCCAGCAAGGCCTCATTCGCTGAAGATGTGAAACAGAAAGAGTCACCTGGCAGGCACAGGGAACAAGGTGCCAGTGTTTGCTTTATAATCAAATTAAGGAAGAATTGTGTCTACCAATCAAATCATGTATCATGCATGGGCAACCATGGAGGACTTGAAAAGCTCTTAAAGAATAACTGGAGTTAAAGAAAGAATGGTAAAAAGGGAATTCGGGGCTGGTGTGTAGCCAAGGGAGGCCAGAGGGAACAGCGAGGGGGCCGGTCAGGGCAAGGGGGGACCCAGTCTGTATTTTATATATTCTACAAGAAATGCCGAAGCACTCTGAGATTCGGACCTGCAGAAACTGCAGTTTTGATGGGAGGAGAAAACTCAGACTGGCTTCTGTGTTCACAGGCCACCTGAGTGAGCCAGAAGCAGGTCTGTGGCTTGCATGGGTGTCCTGCCCCCTCAGGTGTGACGACTGTGCTACACGCTTCCCTCGCAGGAAGCAGTCACCTGCCGAAAGGGCACTCGTGCTCCGGGGGTGGGGATCTGGGCTTCAGGTCTGGTTCTTAATTACCGAGTTATGGGACCTGGGGCAAGTCACTTCCTTTCATCCGGCCTCTAAAACTGGGCATCAGGGGAGCTACGTTAACTTTAAACTCCCTTTGAGCTATAAAGATCTATTTAATTCTCCCCCTTTTTTCCTATTTTCATGGACTTCTGAGGATTTCTGTATCAAGTTTTGTACTTTTTCTCCCTAAATTCCTTCTGTTTCTTAGACATAATTGAGCCAGGCCTTGAGGGAGAGAGGAGGGGCTCTGGAGCAGCCTCCCAGCTCGGTTTCAAGTTCAAATTCCCCATAGAAACAATGGTTCCCAGGCCAGGCCAAAAGAAACTCACATTTGGTACTCACACAAGTGGTCAATCAAACCATGGAGCGAACTATAGAATCGCCACTCACATGGCTTCCCACTGTTTCCATGGGGACCTCCATCCCAACTTACAGCTGCAAAGTCAGGAACCTGAGAAACACATTTCCTCTGTCTTCTCTTTGCTTTAGAAGCAAGAAGTGAGCTGTGGCCCTAACTCAGGGGTGTACGTAGATCAAAGGGGCCACAGGTGGTAAAAGGGGGGGCAGAAAGGACACGTTCTTTTGGTCAAAGAGACTTCATCTTGACCTTCTCAAATATGACTTTTCCTGACCCCCATGTTCAGGCCTTCTTGTTCTGCCCAAACTCCAGAAGCCATTCTGCTCTGGGAGAACCTATAGCGCCCCTTCTGTCCTTGCTTCAAGTCTGCCTCTCGGTCTTAGGAAAATAAATTTCCCTGTTGTTGTGAACACTTAAGCACAGTGGTTCTCTCGTTGGCGGCTGCAGCTTACTCTCCAGGGCCCGGATGAGCAAGCTGGGCTGCTTAGCTCTGGGCCCCTCCTGCCTCCTGTTAAGCCATCCTCTAAAAGGCATTTTGGAAAGTTCTATTCCACAAAAGAGTTCTTTAGGAAATTGAGGAATAAAACAAATAAATAAGACCAATGAGAGAATATTCAAATTTCAAATAAAATCTTACTCTCTTAATGATGAGCAGTTGGTAAAGTTGAATCTGTCTGATAAATTCCAAGAACCGAAGGAGAATGTCACGTTGACAGCTAAAACATCTGGAGCGAAGAGGAGAGAAAAAGTCATTTATGGTGGATCCCTGCTATAGTCGAGCATAGCTGTAAACGCAAAAAAATAAATATTTTTGCCTCCTCTGCAGCGTGGGTGGGGGTGTGCCAGCTGTTTGCTAACATTTCAATCAGTATGTGGTTCCTTCCCCGTGGGCCATTCGCGTCAGGCAGACAAAGCGCACGGTGCAAGCCTCCGAACAGACTGAACCCAACTCTAGTTCCAAGTCTCCCATGGATAATCACTAGGAAAAAAGCCATTTTACAGCTCATTTACATCTCATACTCTCCCTGGGATCACTATCTCAGCTTGTAATTGGCCAAGGCATAAGAATAAAACAAGTCACCAAGCAAGAAGTGCCTAGAACATGAAAACTGGAACATCTGAAAGGAAATCCTGTACCTTCAGAAAAAATCCACGCTACAAATATTTACTTAAACTCTAAACTGTGGTTCCCGTGATATTCTTGGAGTCAGCTATCACCAAATCTATGATGCAGGTTTTCTTATTTGCTTTTGAAAACCTACCCATTGGTTAGAAAACCCTAAAAGAATAAAATAGGAAGGATTAAAAACTCTACTAAATCAGCATTAGAGAAATGTAATATTTCCTTTATCTCCTTAAACATATACACTCTATCAAGGCGGTGATTCCCAAACCCAGCTGTCTATCAGAATCACTTGGGTAATTGATGAAAATACAGATTCCAGGGCCATGCTCCTAGATATTCTGATTTAACAGGCCTGGGGTGGGTCCAGAACCTGTGGTTGCAATGTTCCCCATGGAACAACTGCATAGAGCCAGGCTGGGGTGCCCTAGCCCAGAGTAGCACCTTTCAAATCCCATTCTGTCCAAGCACCAGTGCTAGTAAGAAGATATTAACATCTTCTTCCTTTTATGAATTAATGGGGGTAGTAGATGGTGCTTTTTGAATTCAAGTCTTGACAAAGTAAGAAGTTGGCCTGACTTTGCTGGCTCCCCTAATTTGATGACTAAAACTTAAGAAAAATCTAAGAACCCTTACTTCAAGGTACTTCTCCATGGCGATAAAATTCCCCCTGAAAGCCAGAATTCCACATGAAATTCTGCTCACACAAGCAGGTGAAATGATAATCTTCTGTTCGAAAGGCGAGGAGGTTTGGGGAGCCGGCATGACCTCTGAACAGACACTTGACAAATGTTAGTGGAAGGAACATATGGGCAGTAAGCGCCGAGGGACTCTCAGCGAAAAGATGTTCCAATGGCGTCTACAAGTGTCCAGGGATGAAGACTGCAAAAGCCATACTTTTCCAAGCACCAAATATGAACAAAACATTATTTGGAAATATTGCAAGGAAGTGGTCTCTGCTCTGAAAGCATTTATAGTTATTCTAGAAGCGGTAAAATAACTTAAGAAAAAAAAAACCACCACAATGACAGCACAGTCAAGAAACACCATATGAATGTTTTGAGTTCCACGTAGTACCTGGGTACAAGATAGGGGTGCCCGTGGAGGACCAACACGGTGCTAGACTAACAGGGGCAGTCAGAACAGAATCTGGCAAGGCCGTAGAAAGAGGTGACTTTTCCCAATATTTCAAAGCAGAAGAGAAAGAGGAGTTGGTGAAAAGGGTGAGGCCATTCTAGGCTTGAAGAAGGCCATGGACAAAGGTTTGGCAATGACCGCCGGGTGGCTGAGTATAAGAAGTGGGAAGTGAATTTGTTTGCCTGCTCAAAATATGCAAGATGTTCAGAAAAGGGCAGGTGAAGGGTGGAGTGCAATTGAAGGAGGCTCTAAAAGCAACCAACTAGCTTTACAAGGTGATCTCAAATATTTCAGAAGTGTATTTTTTAGGTGAGCGAGATCTGCATTTTAATGACCAGAATTAACCAGAAATGCATCATAGTGTGGACAAAGTAAAATGGGAAACTGAGCTGATTTTCTAAGCACTTCATACCCCAACAACCACCATGAGCCCAGTGGCTGGGAGGCATTTTTAAGCTCACGCTTCTGGCCTGGTGCATCAAATTCCCTTTTGAAGGGTTTAAAATCAATCAAGTGCCATAGTCTGAATGTTAGTGTCTTCCCAAAATTCGTATGTTGAGATCTAATACTCAATGTGATGGTATTCAGATCGGGGACTTTGGGAAATGATTAAATCACGAGGGCTGCACCCCTGAGTGGGATGAGTGTCTACACAAAAGAGGCCCAGGGAGCTCCCTTAGCCCTTCCACTATGTGGGGACGCAGCGCCAGGCATGATCTACATAAAGCTTTTATGGGACACTGACTCTGCTGGCGCCTTGATCTCCAATTTCCCAGCGACCACAGTTGTAAATAATACATTTCTATTGTTTATAAATTACCCGGTCCAAAAGTATTTAGTTATAGCAGCTCGAAAGGACTAACGCATTGGGTAACTCCAGTTCTCACCAAAAAACTCAGCTCCATTAACGATCATCACCCCTCTAGGAGGCCGATGCCATGAACTTAACGCTGCTTCTAGTCTTTCGCTTGCGAAGAGACAGGAGAATGTCCAGACTGCCCGCCGTGCCTCCTGACCACCTCTCTCCGTCCCGCAGGCTTCCGCTCCAGCTCTCACGTGCTCTGCCACCCGGACCACTGTCACAGCTTTCCTACCCGACACTTTGGAACTCAGTCTTTCAGTCTCTCGCTTTTCTGGTCTGTTCTCCACCTTTGGCCATTCATTCATTCATTCATCAAACATTTCTTGATTGTAAATGGCTACATCGTGCCAGACACTGTTCTAAGCACAGCAGCGAAGTCCCACCCCACGGGGCTTACATTCCAGGAGGAGATGACAACGCACCATCGCACCTCCCTGCACTGTAACTGACGGCGCCGGCCTCCAGCTTAAACCTTCCGTCCTCTCATCACAGCTCCTGGGACAGTCTGTGGTTCACAGGGCCCCTTATGGTCTCCTGGCTGCTTTCCTTGGTGTCCATTTTCTATCCCTCCGCTTTCCACCTTCCCCTAGCCCACGTGCCTTAGCCATACACAATCTCTTGTTCTTGGAACAAAGCTTTTCTCTCCTCCTGGCGATCACACGGGTTGGTCTCTGCCTGGGATACTCTTCCCCTCCTCTCTGTCTGGCTCAGCTTTCCTACTGCAGTCCTGTCTGCACATCGCTTCCTCCAGGAAGCTTTCCTTACTCTCTCCCCCACCCCCAACTCTGGTTAGGTACCTTTTTCATGTGCTTTTTGGTAGTCTGTGTTCCCTGCATTTACACATTGCATTGCAATGAGCTGTTTATTATCTCTGCTCCTACAGGCTGTAAATACAGTGAGCAAGGACCAGCTCAGTCTTTTTCATTGCTGTATCCCTAGCGCCTAGCATAGTGCCTCACACACAGGAGCTGTTCCATAAATACTCCTGTATGAATGAATGAATGCAATGAACTCGAGCTGATAGAACACTGGCAATTATACTTTCTCCCCTCACCTAGGGTGTTCCTTGCTTTTCAGATCTCTGAATTACCAGAACCGTTTGGGTAGAGTCAAGCCCAATGGGGTCTGGCTTTACTGCACTCTCCTATCCAGCTTGTCCTCCTCTGTCCCTGTCTAGTCACATCGGATGGTAGGGTTCTGGAATCGAGAAATGAGGTAGAGCAGAGATGAGCTGGACCCCAGGGAAAAGTGGGGACCAGCAGGTAGGGAGAGAGTTGAGTCTACAGGGGGGAACTATTCAGACTCCCTGTTATTTAAACATGCTACCTTGGGCAGTCTGAACCCGGGAAGTTCTCTTGCTTTCTTGCCTTTGTGACAAAAAACCAGAAGAGCCCACTTACCTTTGTAGATGGCCCTGGTTGGGATGCTACAGGTGCAGGTCCGGTTTGGCTGACTTCTGCCCTGGCAGAGCTCCCTGCTGGTGTCCACGTTCTTCACCACACACTTTGCGTGTCTTGGAGAGAAGCTTCCCACCACCGTGACCACAGTCTGTGCGGGGAAGAAGACACGGGGGAAAAAACGATGGTTTTTGCATCATTTCCATCCACTCTTGAGCCTCACATGAACTCACCCTTTAACCTGCCACCGCAAGGAGAATATCTCAGAGGAGCTGATGTAAAGAAGAGATATTTTATTGGCTATTTGGTTTGCTCTTTTTGTAAATAGCCTATTTCTATTCTTTGACCATTTTCTGGCTTTGTGTGTGTATTTTTTTTATCAATTTTAAGGAGCTCTCTGCATAGTGTAGATATTAATCCTTATCTATCATATTTCTGACACATATGTTTTCCTAGTCTACTGTTTGTCTCCTAACTTTTGTCTGTGGCATCTTCTACCCTTACGCAATGTGTTTTTCTGTAATCAAATACAGGGTTTCTTGTCTTGGCTGTAAAGTGCTTCCCAAACTCTAGCATACAGACGAATATAAAATTGTTACAATGTCATTATTGTTTTATTTTTTAAACTTATATGTTCAATCCATCTGGAATTTATTTTTATATATAATGTGAGAGAAGAGTCTAACTTTATTTTTATCCAGATGGTTAATCAGTTATGTCTATAACCATTTATTAGGAAAACAAACCTCCTTTTCCCACTGAACTGAAATGCCACTTTGTCATATATTAAATTACCATATATCTGGAATCTATTTCTAAACTCTGCTCTGTTCTGATAATCTATTGATCTACTTCTATTCCAATTTCATCACATTTTTACTACCATGATTTTACATATAACTTAGCATCTGATAAGGCAAATCTCTCCTTCTTCATATTTATTTTCATAATTTTCTTAGCATTTCCTAGACATTACTTATCCATATGAACTTTAAGATCATTTTATCCAAAGGTGTTGAGGGGACTATGAGTCTAACTGGAATTGCATTAAATATATGCCTTACTGTTAGAAAAATTTTTATCTTTGTGCTATTAAGTATTGCCATCCAAACACATGACTTTTTTTTTCATCTGTTCCTCTTTGATCCAGGGTTCATTGAAGAGGACATGCCTTGATCTCCCAGGTATTAAGAAACATTTGTCAACTATTTCTTATTGCTAATATTATTAGATAATAGTTAAAGAAGGTGGCCTGTGAAATCTACTTTTAAAATTCATTAAGGTTTTGTTTGTGGTCAAACCTACAATCAGGTTTGGGGGGAGGGTGTGTTTGTGCGTGCATGTGTGTGTATTTGTACACATATGAGGACACGTGAGTATATAAATGTGTGTATATGTATACAAGGGACACAAAAAGAAAATCTTGAAATTTCCCTAAAGCAACTTTTTGTCAAAGAAATTATCCAAAGGAACAAGGCAGCCAGGTCTCCTGTTGAGAAGGAAAATTAAGGGGGTGAATATGCCAATGGTGGGCTCCTTGTGCGTCGGGTGCATGGAGGGATCTGGTGAGAAAGGGAGCTAAGTACAGGGAAGGCGGGAGTGGAGGAAGTGCTAACCTTATCACCAACTCTCAAGAGCTACAATCTAGGCAACCTGAAAAGTGGCCATCTTCCATCACACTGCTGACTTCCGCCCAGACTTTCTACATTGCCACCTACGACTCTGCTGTCTCCCTGGTTCTCTGATAAGCTCACGAAGTCTTTTCTAGTCCCTGGGGGTCACCTCCATCTCTCCATTTTCAAGAAATTCTGTTTCTGGGCCATAGAATCACGCTGGAAGATGGTGAGTTCTTTCAGTCCACTCCATCTGGACTGAAGTCCAACCATCTCTAGAGGACCTGAGCCTCGCGGTAAACCCCAAACCATTTCTACTAGCTCATCTTCAACAAATGGCTGAACTCTTACTCATAGTAATATCTTTAGTCCAGCATTTGTGTCTGCACCACCCATCTTAGCACATGATCACATATTATCTTGTATGCATATATGAGGGCTGTCCGGAAAGTATCCAGCTGTGCAACCATTCTCATTATGTTAACAATGGCTGGATACTTTCCGGACAGCTCTTGTTTGTCTTAAATTAAATCCATTGCTCAATTGTAACAAGAGTATCATTTTAAAAATCCTATTTTCACCAACTCTCATAAATTTTCCACATTTCCTTCCAGTTCTCACATAGTTTTTACATAAATGTAAACATGATTCCACTTATTTATTCCATAAATACTTATCCAGCTCCTAACATACGCCAAGTGCTGCACAAGGTATTGAATACATCAGTGAATGAAACAGCTATGGTCCTTGCTCTCAAAGAGCTTATAGACTAGAAGTACAGAACATTCCACCAGACTAAAACTAGAGGGCCATACAGTATCAAGAGGTCAAGAGATGACAGAAGCCTGAGCTAGGATGGTACAGTGGAAATAGAAAGACTGGACAGAGTCAAGGAAGGTCCCCTTCAGAGGTAGCGTGGCTCAGGATTGGAAGTGGGATGTGGATTTGGAGGATGTTGGTGAGCCGATGGATGGAGACAGGTACCACATACTGGGATGGGACACACTGAAGGAAAGGCAGACTTTGGGTGGAAGATTCAAGATTTCAATTTTGGATGTATTTTGTTCAAGAAACTTGTATGATAATCAAAAGGGTATGTCAAATTGGATAGGGCCCGGAGATATGAGGAGCCATCTTGGCTGGAGAGCAAGGAGACATGAATATATAAGTAATTTATAACGTCATGGGAGTGGATAGGATTGTCTACAGACAAATTATAGAGTAAGAAGAAAGGAAGAGCCCAAACTGGGCCCTAAATATCTTCAGCATTTAGAGTCAGAAAAAGGAGCCGGCAAGGGAGGCTGAGGCATGGCCAGAGAGGAGGAGAGTATGGTGAGGGTGTGCCATGGAAGGCAACGGAAAAGAGGGTTTCAAGAATACCGCCAATCAGTCAAGTAAGATGAGGACTTTGTAGTGTCTGCTGGAATGGCTACATGGAGTTCCCTGGTGACCTTATCAAGAACAGGTTCAGGGGAACAGTGGGGCAGAAGCCAGGCTGGAGTTGCTCCGAAAAGAAGAGAGAGCGTGCTTTTTCAGGTGCAATGGAAGGAGAGAGTAGCAAGCAAGTTGAAGGCATTAATATTGTTTGTTGACTCTGGGTCCCAGGCGAGTATGGTTAAAAAGCTGAAGCTTTCGTTTAATAAACCGAACATATGAGTCCTTCCCAGGTTGACAGTGCTTTCTTGAACCAAGCTGGATAAAGAAGGAGTGAAGGCACAAAGGGTCAGATGGGGCACAGAGGCAGTGGTGTGTCAATTTCTATCCATGGGGCCAAAGAACTCCGTGCTACATGACATTCTATCAGGCTGACATCCCGTGTCATACCTAACCATTCTCCTTATGGCTGAATGGTTTGGTTATTTTCAGGTTACCAATTCTATAAATGCTACTGCAACTGGAACTTCAGGCTTATGGTTTTTCTTCTTTCAAGTTACTTCCTCAGGATTCTACGCCTGAAATTAGTGCTTCAAACAGAATGAATATATTTATGACTTTTGAAGCACACTGCCAAATTGCTTTCCAAAAAGGTTGTGCTAATTGGCATCACCAACACTAGGTGTTAGCATAGCTTATTACCACTTTAATTTGTATTTATTTGAAAACTAGTGAGGTTGAACATATTTCCATATTTATATCTACTTTCTGAATCTCCTCTTGTGAGAATAGATGCTTTTGCCCACTTACTTTTTGGTTTCTTGATGTTTTTCTTTTTAATTTTTCCTAGCTTTATTATCTTATAATTAATATTTTGTTTGTGGCAAGTATCTTCCTGAAGTGTGCTTTAGTCAACTCTTATTTTTTGTTGTGTAGAGTTCTTTAAAAAGGAAATCATGTACATGAATATTTTTATTTTGTTATTACATACTATATTGCTTCAGAGGTAAGCAAATTATGCTTCCAAATAATCTGAGGTTCAGTTCCATTTTCTGTTAGTTCTTCTGTGAGTTAGATTTTTATATAAATTTCTTAATTTGTCTAAATTTTATTTTTATATTTAATGTACAATCTGAACTAAATTTTGTTTCCATAGTATAAGCCATTTATCTCAACACTTTTTAGGAAATAATTCTTTTGTTTCCTTTTATTTTATGATATCTGATCTTTGAAATTTTTATACCTATTTCTGAGCTTTCTACTATATTCTATAGATCTATATTCCTATTTTTGAACCAGAATCATGGATTAAGTTATTGTTGATACCTATGTATCTATCTGTCTATCATGTTTACAATCTAATGGGAGTGGGCTTGACTGAATAAACTTTTATCAAAATATATTTTGGATATTCTTTATCAGTTCATATTATTCCAGATGAATTTTGTATTAATTTTAAGAAAATACCCATTCAAAATTCACTGGAATTACATGAAACCTAGAAAAATAGGTTGAGGAAGAAGTGATATTTTTATGGTATCTTCCCACCAAGAAATGTAGAATGTGTCTAGATATATTCAAGATGTTTTCCATATCTTCCAGGAAAATATTTTGCATATTTTTATTTTTATTTATACTTTTGCTTTTAATTGATAAGTTTTCACTATGATGAATTATAAATAATCTTAATAGACTACTGTTCTGCTATCTAATTAATATTAGAAAGAATGGCTTAAGCTAAACTGTTCCAAGCCCAAATCACTATTTTTGGTAGCTATCTCCAATGTGTATCTCACAGTAAAAATGATTTTAAAACATAGGCTATATATCTCACTGTTTAAGTTTATGTCTGAATATTTGTTGTTTTTATGAATAGAACCTTTTAGTAATTGAAGTTAAAAGTTTGTTTTAACTGACATGTAGTAAGGTTATTGATATTTGCATATTTATTGAACATTCAGCACTTCATTTAACTTTTATTCATTTGCATAATTTTTAAGGATAATATATTTAGATTTTGCAGACATACAACCACTTAAGATTAGCAAATAATGGTATTTTTGTATATTTCATTCCAATAATTATTTCTATTACTTGTTTCTTATGTTACTGCACTGACTGAACTTTAAAAACAATGTCAATAGTATCAGCGATGGTGGAATTCCTTCTTTTAGTTCTGATTTGTAGTGTCTCTCCTTTAGAAACTGTATTGTTTGTAAGTAATATTAAATAATTTTAACCCTACATCCTTTCTATTTCTATGAGTATAAGCCATCTTGACTGAATGTTAAAATCTCTTTCTTGGTATACAAACATACATAATTTTATATAATGCAAAAATGGAATCATGTCTTATGTCCTTTTTTGTGTCTGGGTATGTGAGGCTTTTATCTGTTCTCTTTTTTTACTTATCTCTGCTTTCCTTCTCCACCGCGTTGGTCATTCCACCAGGGGGGCCCATGTTTACAACCTCTTATGAATTTTTCCATATTTTTCTCCACGCTCAAATAATCGGGTAGAGACATATATATACACAAACATATACAGGGGTATTTTTTTTTATCAATATAAGGTCATACAATGCATACTTTTTTGCATCTTGCTGTTTTTACTGAATCAAACCTCACAGAAATCCCTCCAGGACAATTGGAATTGCTCTAATTATTTCTTTTTAATGCTGATCCCATAGTGGGTATGAGAATGTACTATCTTTTAATTGTTTTGTGCAAAGAAACAAAGCTTCTTGTGAACAGAGGTTCTGTATTATATGGGTGTTTTTCTGTACCTACAAAGTTACTAGAATGTTACCAGGCATGCGATAGGCAGTTAGCAAATACCCTTTGAATCGAGCTGATAGATTGCACAGGGGACAACCACAGACTGCCATCTCCTTAGGTCAGGGTCGGGTATTATTTAAACAAAGACCTGAGACGTTTAGGTAAGTCACAGTGGGCCATGAGGGTAGGAAATATTTTGAAATAATATGATCAAGAGGTAGAGTCAGACATCTTTTCAACACTATTAAAATAATCAGTCCAAAGTTGGTTTCAAAGAATAGCTTTGATCGAATTACTAAATTCTTTTTTTTTTTTTTTTATGA